>JAEVFN010000041.1:696647-989147 GCA_030449075.1 Murraya paniculata
ACAAAATCTATAAGACATGCTGATAACACTTATATACACATATATATACATGCGATGCCAGTCTGTGGATTTGTGGAATTGAAAAACATTTCTTTGATCACAAATTAGAAGGAATATTATCTATATTTGCTGAGTTGTGTAAAAAAAAAGTCAAATCTAACAGATTCGACTTCATGATTTTATCCTAAATTTGCAGAACGTAAGCCTAATATTTATGTACATGTGAGTTGGAAAAATAAAAGTGTTTTTATTTGAGCATTATCCACAGAATTATTGCTCTGTAGTCTGTATCCAAGTCCAAATACATATGGACCACCCACCCCACTTTTAATCGAGGCTGGTTGTTTTTGAATTCCTTCTTTGACTTTATGTAATTTCGTACGTATCAATGAAATTTTCTTTAATATTTCTTTAAAAACAATTGTCAGTGAGATAAATTTCTTAATTTAAAAAAAGATTTAGTCTAGCCCAGTCTAGGAAATATTTCTGACTTCGCCACTTTCCACAATCTCTACTTTCAGAAACATAATCTTTTTCTTCCGGTGCAAAGAAAGTAGCTTTTTAAGTTTAGAATCTCTACTCTAGTTCACCGAACCATAAAAAAATAAAAAAAAATAAAAAAATAAAATAAAACCATAAATAAATAAATAAAATAGAAGCTATTTTAACATTAAAAATTTCTTTTTATCATAGAAAAATCATATCAAACAAACATTTAGACCTTCATAATTATAGTGGACCTTACCCTCAAACTCAATGAGAGAGATATATTAAGCACAGTCTCATCTATATATCTAAATCTAAACCATTTCATTAAGTAAAGGAACTCAACTCCATCTAATTATTTCCTTAGATACACATTTAGATAATTTTAATATTATTTGGTTCAAACACATTTGAATCCACTAATTGATGAATCGGGAACTAATTTTCGAGAAAAAATGTTAAGAGTATAGTTTGTTGGTATGTGTGGATGTTTGCGTATTTATTTTGTTGAGATACAGTCCATCAAGTAACTGTATTATAATATTAAGAAATGAGAGTAAGTAAACTCAGCTGTCAAGTGTCCCAAAACAAAACTTTTGTCGATCCCAAATCATTTGCAAACAAATTTGAAAAAACTAAGGTGTCGCTTATTTACTGGAAAAGTGGAAAAGTGCATCAATCAATACATGGTATTTCATCAACTTGACCTCCCGTGCCAGCAATATTAAACCTTTGTTTCCAGAGATCACTTTTTCTTCCACCATTTAAATAAAATTCCTTCCTTTTCTTTTCTCATTGTGCGTATTGTCTTTTACACCTGCCGCCCACTATAGATGTATGAATAAACATAAATTCGTTGCTCAATATCTTGTGCCGATCAACAGTGAATAGATATTAGGGCGGCAAAGTGGGTCAAGATATATGATAATATGACAAAGTTTTCAGTTTCGATCGCCATAAATGATTGATATTCCTGTCGTATTTGTGTGCATGATCCATTTAACAATGATATTGTATTTGTATTAAAGATTTCAGTATATCATATTTGTGTCACTTATTTAACAATAATGTAGTCTTGTTAAAAATATATTTTGACAGTAATAGTTATTCATTTTTCATTTTTATACATGCAATCCATTTATGACACGTTTAAGAATACTGTTGATATATCTTGTCATATTTTGAACGAAACCTTTAATTTCTTTTGTTGTATAAGATAATTGTTTCTTTTTATTATTATACATGTCAAAACATGTATCGAGCATGTCAAATGGTTTAACATGATCACAAACATTTGATAAGCGAGTGGCATTCAGATTTTAATTTTTGACACTATTCATAAATGGATATTATCAACATAGATTTTTAATAGGTCCAAAAAGACCTGCTCACGTTGCAACAATTTTCTTCCAAATTTATAACAACAAGAATGCAATACAAGAACACATATTGACACTGTAATAGAACATCATCTGGCCGGACTTCGGGTGGTGATTAGAGATGGAGATGGAATTATGATAGCTGCAGTTGTTCAACAAACTACGGTTTATGGCGATGTAACTCAGGTAGAAGTATCAGCTATTAATCTGGGCATTCAGATTGCAAAAAATGCAGAGTTACTTCCTCTAATTATAGAAACCGATCGATTACCAAGACATAGTTGATTTCGTTTTTACTCAAGAAGAGGAGCAGAACTGAAATTTTTTGGACCTTTGCTGATATGGCTCATGCTCAGCATATTTCAATAGATTATAATGAAATTGCTCATGTTGTAGCTAAGATAACTTTACCACCTAGTAGTGATACTTGTGTTTAGAATGGTTTATTTTCCTCTCAAATTATGTTTGTATTCACACGATTTACTTAGTTGTTTTAATGAAAGTAAAATTTTCTATTAAAAAAAAAAAAACCTATTTTTTTGCCAAAAAGAAAAAAAAAGATAAAAGGAAAAGGGTTGGCGGATACAAGTGGCATCAACATAATCAAAATTCGTATGGCAAAAGCACAGATGAAACAAAACCCGCGAGGCTCAATCGTACCTTTGGAGTACGAAGTAGTCTAACCATGCATATTTTTCTTGGATAACTGAACAACTCTGGGAACTGTTTGATTTATCAAAGAAAAAGTAATTTTTTTTTTTTGGGGCTTTTGGCCATATACATGTATTTACCTAGGGTTTGTAACCTACAGAAAACTGACAATGATCATTAAATGAGATTCTGATAAGTCAATTTACAGCGGCAGCTGACCTTCTGCTTATTACATAAATTCTACTGACCTCCACAATCACAAGCAACTCAGTAATTTCAGCAGCAACCTCCTTTAAAATCAATCATGCACAAACCAGTAATGCATCTGCATGAATGTCAATGAGAATCTTACTATTCTAGTGAAAGTTGAGAATGCCTCTATTCTATTATCCTTCTTATACAAAATGAAATATTAAGTTGAGCGAGCTCATACTCACTGATGGGAAATTATCGAAAGCATACAAAAAAGAAGCCTTGTGCATAGATAATCCGATTGCCCATTTAGTGAAAAACAATTTACTATTCAATGGTGTTCACTTAAAGCTTTGTTTGATTGTTCCAACTAGCTAGATAGCTAGCTTTTTTTTTTTTTTTTTGTGATAGGAGCTAGCTATCTATCTGCATAAAAATAAAATATCAATTTTGTGGGTTAAATCTGTGACACTAAATGCTGAATATTTGTTTATTTTATGAATAATTTATTAGCGTTTTGATGCTTTAGATTAAAACTGTGCGTACAACAGCAGCTTTTTATAGTGGAAATGATCAGTAATTGCTGGAAAAGCAAAAACTTGTTTTGAAGCCTCATGAAAACACAACTCACTTCATATTGCTCAAGGAATAATAATGGCATCGCAAAAGTCACATAAAATTTCTGAAAAAGAAGGATGCATTTCTAAAGATTAACAGAAAGGAAGTATATACTTTTAGTAATTAAAGAAACAGACAACAATAGAATAGAATCAATACGAGAGAGAAAGGCACCAAATTAATCTCAAGTGATCACCAACGTGCCTTCCACTACAATGCCAGTGGAAAATTTTAGTATATATGTACATTAGATTTGTATAATAATTTCGTTAAAGCTTATAGGGCAGATCCAGGTATGCGCAATTGTACAAATACCTACTCCCACTGCCCTGGCAACAAATTTAATATAAAACTAATATATATTGAAAATCGATCCTTACTCCAATAACTTAATTAGGAAATTGTTGTCTAGGAATCAAATTAAGGGTAATTAATTAATAGTTGCTAATTATCTTATTGTTTTCTTTTTATTTCTGAGGGAAGAAAACCCAGCAGACACCCATTAGTTTCTTGTCAACCCCAAATAGAAAAAAATAGACAATATTTTTGGGTTTCAAATTTATCTTTGAACTGAGGAAAATGAAAATTTTAAACATAAGATGAAACAGAAGATATTACTTTACTGAGACATGATGACCAGGGAATTCGTAAAGAATTGAAGTAAAATAATTAAGCAATGATGAAAAAAACCTTGTACATGTTATAATTAAGTTTCTAGCAGAACGTTCATTTCATCATTACACCAATCTAGCTACTTGTAATGATTGATTAATAATAATTTTAATTTCTCCATGAACATATATAAGCTTAAAGATTTGTCAGAGAAACAAATAGATTAATAATAAAAACTGAAAAATAGACTTGCCTTGGAATCTTGAAACCCGATGAACAGCACTCAAATAATGGAAGCTGTAATTAAGGGGAATGAAGCCTGGTCCGAGAACGAATATTATATACAGACACACAGAGACATACACAGGGACATACATACATACACACACACTTGAGTCAAATTTATAATTAATTGATGGCCTTGAACCAGACAACAGTCCCCTCAAAAGAACAGCTTCCGAGATCTTATTTGGTTTTGGCTTTGAGAAAGCTAGCTCGTGATCGAGAAGAAGCTTGGAGAATGGAGATAGAGTCAAGTTTTCGTTTTTGTTTTAGGGCTGACTCACTGGGGTCAGCTCTGTTATTTTGTCGGCTCATACACGCAATTTTTTTATTACTTCATAAGAAGAACACAACAAATCCACTGCAAAAGCTCGGTATTTCAAATCGCCTCCCGTTTTTCTTTGCTTTACTTTTTTTATTTCAGAATATTTTAAAATACTAATTAAATGCTACTTTTTAGAAAAGCAAAAAAATATGCAGTTTAATTCTTGTAGTAACAAAATATGACCGACTCTATCTACTATTATTAACCCAACTTTAAAAAAAAAATTAAAAAATTATTTAATTTGTGTTTATCCAATTACGTTATGAATTGGTCTCCACAGATTTATAAGCAACATTGATCCCCTTTACAGCCTGCAAGTATGTTGTATGCTTAATGCTTTGCTTGTGACATACACGTGCTGTACTTATACCGCGTTGTTTGTGGACTTATGACTTTTGTTCCTTTATTCTTTTTGGGGTAGGGATAGCCAATGGGCTGGGCTTGGCTACGGTCCAGCATGAGCTTTTGTTTGGCTGAGTCGGGCAAAAATTGGAAACTGCCAGTTGAGGAGTTTGGGCCGGAAGGGACTTCGGCTCTGTCCAAGCCTTTTTTAAGAGTTAAATGATTAATATAAATTTTTTAAAATCTAAACTTTATATTTTTCTTTTGTTGTGAATCTAATTGTGAAATATCCAAATTATAAAGCAGATGGTATAAATGATAAGAAGCTAGAGGAACATAACGATAAGGGAAGATAATTAAGCATTAAAGTTGTCTACATGTGCTTTCCTAATTGATAATTAAAATGGATTGAAATGAGAATGAATTAGAATGGAAATAAGTGGAATCAAAGTGAGTTATTTATTTAAACCTCAAAAATCAAAATTAAAATGAATTATATTTTTATTGATGTGATTACATTATCTTGGAATTAGAATAAATTGTTTTAAACTATTAAAATGCCTTTATTCAATTACTGTTATCATTATTATTATTTGTTATAAGAATTGTGATTATTATCATTATTATTATCAAAATTATTGTTTTTTATAATAATTATAAAAATAATAATTATTATCATTGTTAATAATAATAATAATAATAATAATAATTGTTGTACCCTATTCTCCCAAACACTTTTGTCGGGTAGAAAAGCCTAATACAACCATAATTAAGATGTTGTTCTCCGACCAAGACTATGAGTATCTTGCATATGTGTCATCTCCTTAAGATACTCTAATATGATATGGATTCAAAAAGTTCTAATTATAAAAGGATCGTCCTACTCACGTGGTATGTATTATGGTTCACAAACATCTTAAAAACAAGAACTAGAAGCTCTCTTTCTCTAAGTTGTTATTTCGGCAGTTCATGGTCTTTGACTTCAACATGAGAGGGCTTTCATCAGTAACAACAGTGGCGCCTTTACAGTTACCTTGCTTTGCAGATAAGAATGACGAAGCTAAAGCTCGAGATCTCTTTCATTTAAAAATGTAGTTAAAGCCTGATGTCCCTTTACCTACCTCAACGTACGAAATTTTGATGTCAACAATTGGTGCTGTTTGTGAGGATACCGAATCCCATTCGTTATCGAAATACAAAATAACTATGGCCCCCACAATCCATCCAGAACAACCACCTCAAAACTTGAATGGCACTATCCCCTCAAGTCGTTGTCCCCTCAGGTCCTCCTGAAGATGTTGGCACAAAAAATCCTAAGGATGACGTAAAAGAAATTGAAGATGAACAAATTCCCCAACGCAAATATGTTCACCAATGGCGAGAACTATTTGAGCACGCCCTCAATGATGAACTCTAGGTCATACAACAACTCATCGACTAGCTTCGCTCAAACAAACACTACACAAAAGGTAGGCACGACAAAGCCTACAATGAACTTGATCGCACTGAAAACTGACATCAAACTTGAGGTCTTGCAATCGGTAGACCTAATAAGAAACAGTAATATGACAATATTCAAAGACAAGATCAATGGTATGCAAGTACTCAACGTCATGAACATTGATGATCTACTGTAACAGTAAAAGAAAGACAAAAGGTCCATCCTGATATACCTAGGCCTAGGGATAATCACTGACATTCGAGCCTTAAACTGACATACAACAATGCACCTATTCTGCTCCTACATATACCCGACCTATGAGCATTTATTCTGTTGCTTCTCATACTATTATCAACATCCATTCTCAATGAAATCCCAAGTGGCAACGAACAAAAGCAGATTTGGAAAAAAAGACAACAAACATCTGTACAAATAGGTCACGATGGAAGAAATCAAGCAAAGAGATCAGGTTCAACATTACCTTATAATGTTTAATGAACCACCTTTTGCCTTAGAAATCCGAAGTCTTGATCTCCCGTCCAATTTCATTATGCCCACAGTAGAAACATACATGGGAGTGACTGACCCTAGAATTCACATTAAGAATATAAATTGATTATGCAAGTATAAGGTGCGTGAGAGGAGGCAATATGCAAGCCTTTCCTACTTACCGTGGGAAGAACATTTGCTACACGGTTTCACACCTTACCTCACAACAACACTCATTCCTTCCGATGGTTGGCACATGCTTTTGTTCAATTTTTTCAAGGTACAGTCATACCACAGAAAGATGTTGGTATCTTACGAACCATGACTTAAAGGTCAAGCTCAAACTCTTCGTAATTATATCAAAAGATACCATGCAACTAGCCTTGAGGTCGGTGCATATCGATCTCTTGAAGCACTTAAATGCCTCAAGAATGGTCTTTAACACAACCAATTATGGTACTACCTGACAGAACACAATGTTGATAATTACCCAAGGGTATATAAACATGCCAGAAAGCATGTTGTACTAAAAAAAGAAGAAAGGGCTTGAAAAGCAGTAGAGCAAGTTGATAATGATCCATTCCATGCTCAAAACTCAATTCAAACCACTAAAAAATGGGCACATAATGATCTTCACTTAAATAATCAAAACAATGATCAAAATAATTACCCTTCACCTAGGGATTAGGAGAAAAAAAAAGTGGATTCACTCCATTAACAAGGTAACCCGATCGAAAGGAGGATTTCAAGACAGCATCCGCTAAAAGGGACACTTCTGGGAAGATAAGACGTGTGGCCTAATTATAATTAGTAGTAGAAATTGCACCATTCAAGGTTTCAATGGGGCAACTCATTGTAGTTATTAAAGATAAAGACATGCTCACGCCATTAAGGAAAATGAAGTCATCTTAGATAAACGAGGGGACATTAATAAGCATTGCATTTTCCATCAAGATGTTAGTCTTGACACCAACACATGCAGTGATTTTCATGAACAACTCCAATGGTTACTCAAAAACAAATATCTCAATGAGTTTGTTGAAGAGAGCAAGTGGAGGGGAAGCTTATAGACCATAATCACACCATGATCATTTTCGATGGACCTTCCTTGGCTAGGAAATAGTGTGCCCATTACTTCTGAACGCCTGATGTCATGGTTGTCTTGCTGACTAAAACAACAAGACATAGTTCTATCTGGATCATGTTTATGAAAGAAATCTCTAAAGGCATCTCATACCCTCATGATGGTACTTTGGTAGTAAAAATTGTCGTGGCATGTACAATCCTTAACAATATCCTTATTGATCCTGGCTGCTCTGTTGATATCTTGTTCAAAATTATATTAGATCTGTTAAAAAATCTATCATATCTTACTTGAGCCTACATACACCCCTCTCAACGAGTTCGACGAAATTTATCTATATCCATTAGGCAAAATCCACTTACTAGTAATTATAAGTGATACCCCTTCAAATAAAACCCTGAAGATAGATTTCATTGTAGTTGATACTTTCATGGCTTATCAAAGTCTATTAGGGCAACCATTCATGGAAGCGTCTTGTGTAACCATGTTTATTCATTATTTCAAGCTTAAATTCCCAACCTAATATGGTGTCGGGGTAATGGTTAGCAATTAGAAGATTGCTTGAAGTTGTTATGAAACCTTTTCTAAACAAATATATTGCATTACTTTTGTTCCATCCCATAAATGACGTTGGTTATTCGACTTAGTGTTCAATATTAATTCTATTGAACCACAACCTGTTGATGAGCTCAAATGCACAAAAACCTACTGAAGACATAGATTACATCTACCCAATCAAACATGATCTAAGTAAAAAGATCAAGATCAGAGGTTCGATTGCCCCACACCTTCTTGAACAACTGAAACAGCTTTTAATTGACTACTTAGACATCTTTGCTTGGAGTCATCCTGACATGCCTGGTATAGATCCGAACATTTATGCTATAAACTTTCAATTGACCCAAGCTTCAGGTCAATTGTACAGTGATGTCGTTTGTTTAATCAAGATCGATACAAAGCCATTCAAAATGAGGTTAAGAAACTCTCAACTACTGACTATATCCACGAGATCCATTATCTTGAATGGATCGCAAATGTCGTTTTGGTGAAAAAGGCCAATAGAAAGTGGCAAATGTATGTCAACTTTATAGACTTACATCGAGCGTGCCCTAAGGATAGCTACTTGCTTTCCAAAATTGATCACTCGATTAAGCTTTATGGATGCATTCTCTAGATATAATCAAATTCAGATGGATGAACGTGATCAAGAACATACAGCCTTCATTACCAATCAAGGTTTGTACTGCTACAAGGTCATGCCTTTTGGCCTAAAAAATGCTGGTGCAACATATCAAAGGTTGGTCAATCATATGTTTAAACCTTTGATAGGGGAAAAAATGGAGGTTTATGTAGATGACATGATCACTAAATCCCTCAAAGTCGAGGATCACATCGGTAATTTGTGTGTTACTTTTGACATCCATACACAATTTCAAATGTAGCTCAGTCCCGAGAAGTGCACTTTTGGCGTTTTTTTAGGAAAATTCCTCAAGTTCATGGTGTGTCAAAGAGGCATCGAAGCTAATCCTACCAAAATTCGAGCCATACTTGACCTCATATTTTTAAACAATCAAAGAGGTATGGAGTCTCATGGGAAGGATTGCGACAATGAATAGGTTCATCTCTCACTCAACAGATAAATGTCGCCCATTTTTCGATGTTATCAAAAAGGGTCGCAATTTTAGTTGGAATAATAGTTGTGAAAAGGCTTTACAATTGATAAATGAGTACTTAGAAAATCCACCAACATTGGCAAAACCGATACTTGAGGAAACTTTACTTTTATATCTAGTAGTCTCGAAATATGCAGTCAGTGCACTTTTGGTAAGTTAATGTGGTAAAAATATTCAGAGTCCCGCCTACTCTGTCAATAAAGCATTTATCGATCGTAAGACTCGTTATCCTTTAACCGAGAAGCTTGCATTTACCCTAGCAGTAGCAGAATGGAAGCTTCAACCATATTTTCAAGCACAGACAATCGTGGGTTCCCACCAATGCCCTTCTCTAACAAATCCCTCACAAACCCATCCTAGCTGGCCGGTTAGTTAGGTGTCAATTGAAAATGAGTTTGATATTGAATGTTGACTATGATCATTAGTCAAAGGTTAAGCTTTGGCAGACTTTATAACAGAATTTACGCCTCGTGATGTAATGATTATTCAAGAACTATTCTCCAACTCATCGAATAATCTGATTTAGGAGACTTTACAATCAATCCCTCATTGGAAATTATATGTTAATGCGGCAGCTAGCAGTAAAGGTTGTAGCACGGGGATTATTCTATATTCGCCTAAAAACGATGAGATTACTTCATCAATATTATTTGATTTTATTGTAACCAATAATGAAGCTAAGTGTTAAATAGTTCTTACCAGGCTTTGTCTTTATTTAAACATGAGGGTGGAACATTTAGAAGTCCAAAGTGATTCTTAGTTGATGATCAATCACTTGTCTACAGAATATCAAATGCAAGAGAAACACATGGAGAATTACTTACAAAAGGTCAGGGATACGATTAAGTATTCGAAGACAATTAAATTCATACCGATTCCTCGATCTGAAAACTGCAAGGTAGATGTTTTGGCATGATTAGCTGTAATCCAAACAGCTCGGGTTCCTAGAACTATTCACATTGAATTACTTAAAGAAAAAAGCATCAATAAACAGAAACCCATGGTTAGGACAATTCAATATGACCCTAATTCGATGACCCTGATCAGCGAGTTCATAGAGAAAGGTGTCCTCCTCAATGATAAGGTCATGGCTCATAAGTTACGTTACCAATTGGCTCGGTATTATTTAATAGAAATGTTTTATATCGATGTGGATATACACTTCTTTATCTTCAGTGTGTCTCACCCGAAGAAAGGAATTACATTTTTAGAAAAATTCATGAAGGCATTTAGGGAATTACACTAGCTTTCAAAGCATCACGCCAAGGATACTATTGGCCAACTTTACATCGTGATACCAGCCACATTGCTCGTACATGTCATAATTGTCAAATACATGCTGATATTTCACAGAAGCCTCTCGAGCCTTCAACTGTGTTCACAAGTCCATGGCCCTTTGCCCAATCGGGACTTGATCTCATCGGACCGTTGCCAACTGGTAGAGGACAAGCTAAATATGCAATCATAGCTATTGATTATTTCACCAAATGGGTTGAAGCTAAGCCTTTAACCATGATATCAGAAAAAAAGACAACTAACTTTGTCAAATGCAGTATTTTTTGTCGTTATCACATACTGTTAGTAATTATTATTGATAATGGTAAACAATTCAACAATCGTAGTTCAGGAATCTTGTACTGAGCTCAATATCGACCTTCAATTTGCATCACTAGCACACCCAAAAGCCAACAGCCAAGTAGAGGCCACCAACAAGATAATAAAAAAAGCTTTGAAAACTCAACCTGGAGAACATAAAAGAACAGGGGTGAACGAGCTTCACGAAGTATTTTGGGCATATTGAACAACCAGCATAGCAACCATCAGGGAAACCTTTTTTTCCTTACCTTTTGGTCATGAAGCAGTAATTCCAGTGGAAATTGAATTTTCTACTCATCAATTACAAAATTTCTCCAAGGATGAAAACCAACAGATTTTGTGTACTAAACTTGATCTTTTAGAATAGAAGCAAGAATGAACTCAAATCCAATAGCAGTCTATCAGCAATGGGCCACTCGTTATTATAATCAAACTATTTGGGTTACACTTTCTTTGAAGGTGATCTTTGCTCAAAAAAGTCATTCTCAACATGAGATGCCCCGAGGGTCAATCTCTTACCGCTAAATGGGAAGGTCCTTATAAGATAATCAGAATGGTACGTCCGGGGACTTATCAACTGGAAGGTGTTGGCAAACACAAGGTCAAGAAAAGTTAGAATACAGAGATGCTCCATAAATATTATGTCTAAACCAATGTTATTATCATACCACATACCACTCTCTCTTATGCATACTCATATTTCACATTTCATTTTTTTTCCTTCTTTTCATCCAATTTATATCTTAGAGCCCTTGTCGTGGTTCAGTTATAATATTTATGACCCTTGTGGTAGTCTAATATTCTAGCCCTTATCGGGGCTCATTTCTTGTAAACTATAAAGCCTTTATCGCGGCTCATTTACAATAAATATAGTCCTTGTCACAACCCAAGTTCAAAAAAGTTTTTGGCCCTTGTCGTAACTCATTTGTAAGCTTTTTATTACAAATTGGCTTTTATTTTGGTTATTGTCATGATCTATTGTTCATGCGATCTTGGAGTCACCTAAAATCTATTAACTTCATTCGATAATATTATAACATATAAAGCATACATAGATGATCATATTTGATAAAGTTCTTAGTTCTTTTCAAAAGTAAAATACAAGTTCATTTAGCTCGTCCTATTTTCAACCGATCTGACTATTCCATAATCAATGTCATTGATTTTTTGGAGCTCGATCCTTCTCTTTCTTTACACTTTGATCTTCTTTTGGGCCGACCTTTCCTCTTATCTCAGCTTTAGATTCCTCAATTTCTTCCCTGATACTTATGGCATCCAAATCAGGGTACTTCTCCATGACCAAACCTAAAGTAGACTCCATACTAAAAAGGGTTCTTTCATTATAATTGAGCTGATGCTCAGCCCTTAATTGCTTAATTGTGTCTTTATGTTTAGTTATGATCTTTTCCTTTTCCATTAGCATGTTTTCAGAATAGTGATATGTTTATCTAATTCTTCAACTTTGTGTAAGTCATTCTCTAGCTCTTTAAGTCTTTGCCTTAGACTTTCTTTCTTAGCCAAGTCGAGTTCTACTCTTTCTTCGAACTGAGCCTTCTGAGTTTCCATTTCTTTTTGGAATTTGCTCTTCATGGCAGGAACCTTTAATCCTTGTTTGATTAATTGGTCAGGCTATTTTTAAAAGCTACAGTGAAAATAGCTGGCCTGACAAATTCACAGATTAAATATTGTAATATATGAATAAAATACTCAATAAATCACATATTATGTTACCTCTTGGTCGTCTCCATCAGTTGTTTCCAAGCCTTCATGGTTCAAAGTTTGTTAAGTTCCTTTGCTTTTTCTTTATTCACATAGGCTTCGGTGAAATGTACCACATGTTAAGTATGCTTAAATCTCTCCCTTTTTTTCTTTCTGCCTTCATAAAAGTTTGACTAGGCCTTGTGGTCACCTCACTAGGAGTCAGAAGAGTTGGGAGAATCATTGTTGTCATAGTTGAACAAATGACTAAGGGTTGGTTTGAGTTGCTGACCCTGAAGTCAGTAAAGAAAATACCGAATTATCTTCATTGGAAGTTTTTCCCAATTGTTCTTCTCTTTGCTTTTCTAGTCTTGTCAAAATCCTCGATGACATTTCTCCTATTTTCATATAGTCAATTATTCACAATTCTTTCTTAAAAAAACATTCAATTGAAATTAAGGACATGCAATTTCGGGTTCGGTTCGGTTTGAGTTCGGGTTGACCTTTAAAATATGAGCGGGTTCAAATTTAACCCTTGAGTTTTGATTTCCGTTCAGGTTCAACCCAAATCAAAATTGAATCCCAATAGGGTTAGCAGTAAAAAAATTTGAAAAAAAATAAATTGTATATGTATATAAGACAGAATAGCAAAATCAAAAAATTCATAACAAAAGCCCTAAATCCCAAATTCCTCTTCTGCTCCACGCTGCCTGCAGCAGGCACGCACAACCCTGGCCTAGATTTGAGATTTTGGAACTATAAGTGGCTGATTATTGGCAAATTTTTAGAAAATGGAACTGTTGTAACCTAAATAACTGAAATTGAGAACCGAATTTTCGAATCAAAGCAATTCAAAATGTGAACCCAAACTGAATGGAACCGAAATAAATTCGGTTTGGTTTGTGTTTGCATTTTCAACCCAATTGGATCGAATTCTCCAATCCGTTCGGGTTGCAACCCGAACAACCTGAACCAAAATTCAATTTGCCACTCCTAATTGAAATCTATCTTAAAAAGAAAGTTTATACCTTTTCTTTTGCTTTGTTTAGCTCTTTCTACTCTAGCCTCATGCAAGAGAACCAGTCTATAAGCCTGGAAGCTTTTTAGCCATAAACGATCAGTATATGATCGACGATATTGAAATGCCCCCTTGATATAAGATCAGCATCGAGCTGCTGTCTTTGACTGTTTCTTTCACAAATCTGTACATGTATATAAGTATGTCATTTTTAACATAAATTTTTATTTTTACGACTATAAAAAGGGGCTTTTAACAAGAATCAAACCCGGTTGCCTAAAAATACATGGCACTCCATACTTCAAATCCTCTGTAACTCAATCTCATTCTCTAGAAACCTAGAACCATCGATCCTTGAAATCTTTGTTTTTGCTCAATAGGTCCAGAATCAACTTCTTTGCCCTAGGCCATGCTAATAAATAATACCAGCCATCGTGCTTCTTCGGATTACTTTTTAGTTTGAAACATCTTTTCAGCTCCTGAAATGTGATTTTGGGTAGGCAGTTCTCGCCTATAATACTTACATACCACCTAAGATCATCCATCCATTCCAAGCTAATTGGTAGCGAGCAACACTTAGCGAGCATAGCATTTTCACAAAATATGGCTGCATAGGTAGTCTTAACCCACAATTGAAAAATTCTGTGTATATAGCCATAGTGTCCTCAGAAGGACTACTTGATTTTTCTCCTTTTTTTGGTAATCTCATTACTAATTCGCTAGGAATGTTATATTTATCTCTTAAAACCTCGGGGTCATTCTCTTGAAGAATTCACTCTATCTTGTCCATATCATAGTCTATGGGATGGGTTCTGACAATGGGCTTTTGGATCTGGTTTTACTCGTATTTTCTTTTTCTTTCTCTTTCTACCATTATCACTAGGTCCCTCATCCTCCTCTGTAGAAGTATCACTAATTTCATCTATATTAAATATAAATGAATCGATATGTATAAACATAGGGTCATCTTCGATTCTTTCGGAGTCAAACCCTGTTCCACTTTCTATGATATTTTCATTAAAGTTTCTTTCATCACCAAAAACTTGACTTAAGGACTTCTCCGTTATGTTTTGGGAATCACTATCTGCTGAATTTCTATCACTAACCATTTTATGAGCAAGAACTGGCAATTTTCCTAGAATACATTCAAACCAACACCCTCTTGGTATCTAAATACCGCGCTATATTCTATTTCTATGCATAATTTTCCAAGGAGAAAAGCATACCAAGAAAACGAAAGAATAGGGGTAAAGAAAACGTACAGTAAGTCTTTTCATAATTAATTTTTGCTCAAACCGACGAATTTTTTATCGTCTCTAATTCCCCCACAATCCTTCTTTATCTTTCACTATTTTTAAAATTTCTTGGGTTTCTTATAAGAATGGAAGTGAATCAGTCTTTTCCATTTTAAATACGTTACTTGCCATGATCACCATTTTACCCCAGTAGTTCGATTGTTGGCTATCCCTTAAGATCTCCATATGGTACGTAATCATAGAATCGGTCTAGCTAAAAGACGTCTCCTCTCATTTCCAATTAAAATACGCACGCCCCTAAAAGTCAATATCTTGTATGATTTATTTTGTGTGGCTATTTTATCCATTAAAACTGTTTTGGATTCTTCATCATCTCTAACAATTTGGTAATTGATTTTCTTTAACTCAAATGTATCATTAAGTTATTAGTTTACTTGTCCTCTTAAACGAATAGAATACGTAAACTAAGGGACTAACTGTTGTACCCTATTCTTCTGAACACTTTTGTCAGGAAGGAAAACCTAATATTACTACATATAATTAAGAGATTTTTCTCCGACCAAAACTATAAGTAACTGTTGGACCCAAACCAGTAAGCAATATCAGTTTGGTTTCTTCCAAGATCCTCTTTAATGAATCGATTTCTTTGTTGTTGAAAGATGTTCAACGACCTTGAAGCAATTGATGATTAAGCAACTAATACAGTTGGCAAATAGCAGAAGCCAGATCTGAAGAAAACAGTATCACACAATATGCACACAGTTCAAAGCGTTACAAGATACAAAAATAAAGACGTGGCTTCACACACACGCATACTATCAGATCATGATCCTATATATATATATGGCTACAAGGAATTTTCCAGAAGATTACCCCTAAAAGATCAGCTTATGCTTCTTGTTCTTCTGCACCAGAACCAGAACCCAGTAGCATCTCTTGGGCATAACAGATTTTAACGGCTTTTTCCACCTCTGGATGTCACTTGTCGAACAGCCATATATCCTGCTGAATCTAAACGCAAATGTGGCTGTCGTTTAGATTAGTGGATCACGTGATGATTCATGTGCAAGAGTTAGACCATCCTCACGACATATCATGCATGTTACCAAGCTCTCTGAATTCAAACGGCTGACATGTCATTCCTTTCTCACTCACAAGTTTGACATATCATACACATATCCGAAATTCAAATTTGAGCTTCACTCCTTCAACAGTACCCTGCACGTGTTATCTCCTTTTTTTTTTTTTTGAGGAGAATATAATTTCATTCAACCAGAGAATTGAAAAGAAACATAACTTTTGAGGGGTATGATCCTACCCAAACAGTAGTATCACTATTTTCTAAAGCTAGCTTAGCTAAAAAATGAGCAATAGCATTACAAGATCTTGGAATATGTTGAACTTTAATGGCCTTAAATTTCTTCATTTTGCTTTGCACTTCTAAAGCAATCCAATGGATCTCAGTTCTGCTGCTCATTTTGCTGTTAATTAACTCCATTGTCTCTTGAGAATCTGATTCTATAATAACATCAAGTAAACCTGCATGGCTTGCAATCTCTAGACCCCAATTTATAGCTTCTGCTTCTACAAAAGCTACATCACCATAGAACTTGGAAGTCTTCACTGCTGCAGCTACCACCTTTCGATTAGCATCCCTAATAACAGCTCATAATCCAGCACAGTTGTCCTCCAACCTAATGGCAGCATCCACATTTACTTTAACCCAGCTTGTTGGAGGAGGACTCCAACATCTTTGTGCCATTTTATTCTGATCCGACTTGTTAGTTGGGGCTGGTATTTGGATTCGCTTGAATGATTCCACTACTGCTTCCGCTTTGGCAGCTGATATGCGGGGGTCTTCTTTCTTCCCTTTGAACAAAAAATGATTTCGTGCGCTCCAAGTTGCCCAGCAAATAGCCACTGCCAACTCAGTATCAGCCTTGCCTATTCTTTGCATTAGCTCATGTAATATGCTGAGAATGTCTTGGTCTACAAAGCTTTCCATTTCTGCTGTTAACCGAGTGCTCTTCCACACTTTGCAAGCTGACTTGCAATTCATTAAGGCATGGCAAATATTTTCCATATGACTTCCGCAAACCTGACAGAGGGGGTGAGCTAACACTTTCCTCTTACACAAATTCTCAGCTGTTGGGGGAAAGTTCTTCGCTGCTTTCCATATAACAATCTTTATTTTTTCTGGTAAAGTCATAGTCCAAATAACAGACCATTGATTGGCTTTCTGATCTGAGCAGCTTGAAACACTTCTCCTTCTAAAGCTTAATCCTCCACCTTTCTCATTCACTTCCATCAGCACAGGGCAATGGTCTGAAGTCCATGTTTCTAAATTGGTGGCAGCACAATCATCAAATTCGTCTCTCCAGCCTTTATTACACAAAAACTTGTCTAGCCTCTCCTCTACAAAATAGGGCCCGAATCTACCATTCCCCCAAGTAAAAGGATACCCCTTACATCTCAAATCAACCAAATCACAATCCAGCAGCGCCTCTCGAAACTCACTGATCATGTTTAGATTCCTATCATTGCCCCCTATTTTCTCATTTGGATGCAATATTTCATTGAAGTCACCGAAACACAGCCAAGGGATATCAAACAACCCTGCTAATCTCCTCAGAAGTGTCCATGTATGCTTCTTTTGTCCCATTTCAGGATGACCATATATCCCAGTGCATCTCATCCATCGACCATTATCATCTTGCACTTGCGAATCAAAATGGTGGTTGCTATATAAGGTGATTTGCACATCAACTTCGCTGTCCCAGAGCATTGTCAATCTACCTCCCTTACCGTTTCTATTAACTACAAGGCAAGTTTCGAACTTCAGCTTTCTACTTATACCTAACATCTACATAGACGTCAATTTTGTTTCACATACAAACAAAATTTTTGGCCTATGCTTTTGGAGAATTTTTTGAAGAGCTAAGAACATCCGAGAATTCCCCAAGCCCCGAACGTTCCAGCTGAGTATTTTCATACCTGTCGGTGGGGCTGGCCACTAGCCTCCGCCGATTTGTTCGCAATTACTAGGATCGACACCTCCATATCCTCCACTGACAGTGACTCCCATTTTAGTTTGAGCTTTGCTGAATGGGAGTAGTGCTGAGTTTGCTTTTGAGTTAGCTTAATGGGACTAGCCAATTTAATTCTTTTTTGTTTTGAGCATGATTCATTTTCCTTTTGATGAAGCCTTTTAAGCGGATATGGCCCTTGTTTATTTGCCCCTTTCTGGCTTTGGATACGAGCTCGACGCTTCCAACTTCGCTTACTTGGCTTTGAATGGGCTATGGCTGGTTCATTTTCTACTCCTTCTTCTACTTCACTATCTTGGGCCTTTACCTCATCATTTAAGCCCACAGACCCCATTTCCCCCTCCACTCTTATGCTTTCACTTTCCCGCCCCTCACCATTTGTCTTTCCCGCTTTGCTATTCATCTTTTTAGGGGGTTTTCCATTGTCAGCTACCATAGATTGCTTGTTCTCCAAAAATTCTTTTGGAGAATTTTTTGAAGAGCTAAGAACGTCCGGGAATTCCCTAAGCCCCGAACGTTCCAGCTGAGTATTTTCATACCTGTTGGCGGGGCTGGCCACCAGCCTCCGCCGATATGTTCGCAATTACTGGGATCCACACCTCCATATCCTCCACTGACAGTGATTCCCATTTTAGTTTGAGCTTTGTTGAATGGGAGTAGTACTGAGTTTGCTTTTGAGTTAGCTTAATGGGACTAGCCAATTTAATTCTTTTTTGTTTTCGAGCATGATTCATTTTCCTTTTGATGAAGCCTTTTAAACGGATATGGCCCTTGTTTATTTGCCCCTTTCTGGCTTTGGATACGAGCTCGACGTTTCCAACTTCGCTTATTTGGCTTTGAATGGGCTATGGCTGGTTCATTTTCTTCTCCTTCTTCTACTTCACTATCTTGGGCCTTTACCTCATCATTTAAGCCCACAGACGCCATTTCTCCCTCCACACTTATGCTTTCACTTTCCCGCCCCTCACCATTTGTCTTTCCCGCTTTGCTATTCATCTTTCTAGGGGGGTTTTCCATTTTCAGCTACCACAGATTGCTTATTGCAGTCTATCATCTGCCTTTTTGGATCTTGTAAGCTAAGCATTAGCTGAGCTTCACATGCTTCCTCCACATTGTTTCCTTGGATGACTGCCACGTGTGTGTCTTCCTTAGCTGAACTTGGCTCTGCCCTGTTGGTATTATCCCTGTGCCATTGAGAGAGCTGCTGTTGTTGAGGGGAGGAATTACCACTGTGATCTTGATACTTGGCCTTTGTTGACTGATTAGTTGCTTTGCCATTAACTTTGTGCCCTCTTTCTTTATTTTCTTTAAATTTCCCAAACAAATGGACTGCCTGCATCCACACCCCATAAGCAAGTTTGTCTCTTGGTTGCCCCTTGTACCCATCACATTCCTTGTATGGATGTCCAATAATCCCACAACAGAAGCAGAATTCTGGTAACCTTTCATACACCACTAGTATTGGAATATCATCTCCACCTTCTTGTTGGAGATAAATGATTTTTTGCAGTGGTTGTGTAATGTCAATTGATATTCTTGCTCTGGCATATTGGCCAATACATTCACCTTCTTCATCAGCATCTACTTCTTCTACTACACCAATTGCTTCTCCCAGATTCCTAACTGTATCTTGTTCTATACATCCAATCGGAACGTTATGGAATTGAACCCAAAAGGTTGAATGAGTGAATGTTTGCTTTGTTATCTCTCCAATCCCACTTGGTTCTTTAAGAATTATCAGAGCTCTTTTAAAATGCCACGGCCCTCCTGCCAGAACTCTCCTCTTGTCAGCTTCGGAAGCAAATTTGAACATAAACATCTTACTACCCAAACTTTCTATCTTCACCTCCTCTGCTGTTCTCCAAATCTGCTGCAAGACTGACTTAAGCCCATCTCTGTTAACTCCTCGCGGGTGCAAAACTTTGCCCAAAAGACATCCAGCAACTAGCTTCTTCCCTTTACCTTTCATGATATCACCAATAGCTACTCTACTCTTCATTCCTTCTTCTAGATTGATTGCCTTGCACTTACGAATCAGTTCTTCTGTTTCCATGAGTTGTTGAGATTAGATACTACTAAAGTAACTCCTTAATTACCACTCCCTCACTCGGTTTTACTGCATCACCAACTCAACTGAACCAAACTCAACTAAAAAATTAACGAGACACTCCATTAATGAGTGATTACCCAGCCCCATGGACTACTATCCTTTCATTCTTGGTTCTCTTTAAGAGAGAGAGAACCTGTGAAGAAAGACTAATTGCACGAAGTGTTAGTTACTCTTAGGAAATAGTTGCCGTGGAGCGCACATTGTGTTATCTCCTTAAAATACTCTAATATGATATGGATTCAGAAAGTTCTACTTATAAAAGAATCGTCCTGCTCGCGAGGTAAGTAAACATCTTAAAAACAAGAACCAGAAGCTCTCTTTCTCTAAGTTGTTATCTCGGCAATTCCTGGTCTTCGACTAAAGCATATGAGGGTTTTCGCCGATAACAATACCGACGCCCTTACAGTTTCCTTATTTTACAGATAGAACGACGAAGTTAAAGCTCGGGATCCCTTTCGTTCAGAGACATCGTTAACGTCTGATCTCCCTTCACCCGATCACCCCAACGTGTGAAATTTTGGTGTCAATAATAATAATAATAATAATGAGAAAGATCATGAATTAGTACCAAAATAGAGAACCCAAATGACATTAATAAAATTACAAAAAAAAAAATCAATATTTCCAAGCAATTTTATTAGTTCAAATTGCAGTATATATTAATTAAAAGGAAGAGCAAGCAGCAATATATTCCCAAGCTAATTTGTGTTGCAGTATATATTTCCAACCACAACCACCAACAAAAGAACTATCGACAATCAAATAAGAGCAGGCAGCAGCAGTAGCAATAAAGATAAGAGCAGGCAGCTGCTAACTATTGCTGGTATGATCGGTGAGCGGTATAGGACGGCAGCGAAGACCAACGTGTGAGGGTTGCGCAATCTACTGGTGTGGTCGGTGGTGTGAGGAGGCTGCTGGTTTCAGTTGGGGATGTGGCTAATTTTGAGTGAATTTGTATATATATACAGTAGTGTTCCAATTAGGGATCCTTGACTTTAATAAAGTCAGGGATCCGCTAAAAGACAAAAAAATTGTGCATTGGAGTCTTTATTTTTTTTGTCTTTTAGTGGATCCCTGACTTTATTAAAGTCAGGGATCCCTGACTGGAACACTATTATATATATATATATATATATATTTTAATTTTAATATTAGAATTAGAAAAATTAAGTAGGGTATTTTTGTCAATTCAGAGAATGAGAATTATGTTTCATTAAATAGCAACACACTTGTAGAATTCGTTGGTGTGAAACACACTACTCGGCCATGGAAGTTGGTTAAACATATTCACAATACAAAAAGAAAAAAAAATGCTAAATTTGAGTTTTCTTAACACAAGATTAAGAAATTTAAAGTGATAACATTTTCACCCCACACTTTTTATTTACTGAGTCCACTTCTAGAAAATAATTATAAAAAATTCACATAATTTTTAAAAATTTCAAATAAAGAAGAATTTTTGAAATAAAGTAAATCCATCTTAATTTATTTCTTTATGACTTTATATATATATATATACATATATTTAGCTACTAAGATTTGTTTTACCTTAAGTTTAAACTGACTCTTTTACTTTTATATAATAAAAATATCAAAAATTTACTTTAACTTCAATATTATTTTTAACTTTTATGCAAAATTCATTATTTTCAAATGATGTGTCAATATTGTTTTATTAATATGATTATTAATTTTTATTAAACTCAAATAATGTCTTATGATATATCACTAATGTAAATTATCGAACTGTCAAATTTATGTAATTTACATGTAGGGTTTAAAATTATTAGATTTTATTTAGAAATTCTAGATTATTAATCCTAAAATTAAATACCTAAACTATCATATACAAAAACACATATTTGTTGGATCAATTTTTTCATTTTATGTCATAAGAGTAAAGTAGTCAAATAAAACTTATGTTAAAGCAATTTTAACGGTCAAAGATGATCAAACTTGAATGATTAAAGATGATCAAAGAAACCTAAGTAAGAAAATAGTTTAAGGGTTTAATTGAATAATTATAAAAATTTTATTATTAATTTGTATTTATTAGGAATAAAGTGAACTTACTGCAAATATTTTTCAGAAATGGGTTGGATTTATACAAATAATGGAATGAAAATTTTCCCACCTAATTTTTTAAAATTGTTAGAAAATAACTTCCAAATGTGTTTTGAGGTCCAAAATAATTTGGTGAAAATATCGCAAACCTCTTAGTAAAATTTTGTTCGTCTCCTGGCAAGACTCGAATTTGTACATTATGTGACTTATTTACCAATGGTTTAAAATTATTAGGATAATTTAATTGTGGATATATATGAGTGACAATATAGATATATATGAATGATTATTACGTGAAATGCAGGTCGATGAAAAAATCAATGTACACGTAAACTTGAAATCGAAGTATCATCATGAAAAAGTCGTAATAATGATTAGAAGACCACCCAACTCATGTAAAAAATGCAGTGCACCTAACTTTCGCTCACAAACACAATCATCATCGTTGGAAGTCGACCACTTTGTTCCAAAATAGTTGCCACCAAACACTTGACTTGTCCTCTCGTAAGCACCAAAAGAGCCGTGACCAAATAATATATTAATTGTACTCCCACACGCTAGAAAGTTGGATTTCTTGCGGTAATTATTTACACTACTAAAATGGAAAGAAATTAAATCATGGCCGTTCAAAGACAAATTATAGAGTCATTTTCAATCAGTATTTCTTTTTTGAAAGGATGCATATGCAGTTAGTCCTTGACACGCGGTCTTCTAAGAGGATAAGACATTGCCCCAGCTTCATTAAAAGGTGTTAGATATTTCGGTCTGCCGAACCAACATCTCTCTTAGACGAAACTCTTTAGAAGAGACCACTTGGCTTTATGACACTGTGCATCAAACCCACGCATATTTCATGCCACACACACAAGAAATTTTACTTAAACTCAATTTAATTGGGAGGAAAATCAAGTTCATCGATTGTGCATTTGAGTGCATGGATTATGCCAAAATCTAATAAAACGGACCCCCTATGGACTCAAAATGGAATGTATAAAGTAATAACACACCACACACAATTCAAACATTTTTATCCTATAAAATGCGAACTTGTACATATTTAATTATAAGAGACACATATCTAATTTTATATTGAAATTAGAAAACTGTATCTTAAAAATTACAGTATTAAATTATTTAATAAATACTACTTGTTGTACTTTAGAAACTAAATTAATTTAATTGACCACTTTTTAATTAAAAAATTATAATATCTTTAATTTTTTTCAAAATTATTAATTAAAATTTATATTTACTTCATATTATTAACTTTTATTATATAATTATAATTTTTTATTTAAAATAACTATAATTTAAAAATTATAACATCTCAACATCAAATAGGATTATAGTCATAAATTTAGTTTTAGTGTCGCAGCCAGTTCAAAAAATAAGAAGGATGAGTTTCACAGCGAGTAATTCTAAAAATTTAAAAATTAGACACATTCATGAAAATTAATCCAAGACCACAATGATTATTTTGATATTATACATTAAAATGTTCAAAACCTACTTAGTGCATCCGCACCATCTAGCTATAGTGTAGCTCCGCCTATTGACAACTATGACGGATGGCATAGCTCGGAATTTTTCCTAGATAGGGCTAAACAAACCAACATTGTTTTATAAAAACTATATTGGTTTTATATTGATTTTATTCATTGACTTCAAATTAAAGCATTCTTTTTTTGAGGCATTAGCAAAAGATTATCTTCGTTGTTTGGATTTTTATGTTTAGTCAGAAGAATTTTTACAACATTTATGTTGTTATCTTTAAGACTTGCAGGGTGTCAACAACAGGGCCCGGCAGGACTTGAAAACTGATCTTATCCAAGGAAAATTCTTTTTATTTTTTATTTTTTTTTCTGAAACTATAGCCAAGCTCTGGCTTGTTAGAATTGACACTAGAACAACAATTTCAAAATTCACCAACCATCATTATATGGAAATTCCTCTATATATGCACTGTATGAGAAGTCTTTGTCAACGCCCGAGTAACAAATTAGTTATCATGAAAAAGAAATGAGAAACAATTGATGATGCAAATAGGAAAACGCTACATGGCGTAAATCATTTGTTTTTAATTATTATTTTTTGTTTGAATTTATTCAACCAAAATTTATATCAAGGGTCTCTCCAAGTTGCGTTAAATATATCTCAGAGTCAGGTAAAATTAATTCATTAGTCCTCATGACTCTACTATTTTATTACTTATTTTTACAATGAAAAGAATAGTTATAAGATTCAATAAATGTAAATTAGAAAAAAAAAACTTATATTAATATGATCACATCAATTTAGACCAAATTTTTTGTATAGAGTTTTGACTCTAGTATTACTACAAAATAGTGTGGTAAAATTGTGAGTATGTGGGTGCAAGTATTAATTAATAGTTACAGTTAAGTTACATGGTGTAACAAATATTAGTGGAAGAAGAGTCATTAGATTTAATCCACCCAATGAACAATAAAAGAGAAGTTTTAACACCTTAAGGCGAATCTCACATTGGTAAAGCGCGAGAGAGATGCTTGGTTTATAAAGGGTGATTTACACTTTAATTGGCAAGACGCGTTTTGGGGTGTATGGGAGCCTAAAAAAAAAAAAAAATCATGCGGCGGATAATATCTTACCATGTCTGGATTGAGTTATGACTTATGGTATCAGAATGGCTTTGCGTGTCCTCTTGAGCGATGGTGGAGCAAACCTCAATAAGGACTTTGAGTCTCTAAGGGGGTATATGTAACACCCTAGGTGAATCCCACATCGGCAAAGCATGGGAGAGATCACATCGGCAAAGCACGGGAGAGATACTTGGTTTATAAGAATTGATCTATACCTTAATTGGCAAGATGTGTTTTGGACTATATGGAAGCCTAAAAAATAAAACTGTACGGACCTTATTAAAACTTAAAGTAGATAATATCTTGTTAGGTCTGAGTTAGGTTATGACAAAAATTGTAAAATATAATGACAAATTGATGGTTACCTTGTCAATTTCTTTAATGTATGTGACATGTAATGTAAACACGAACTAGTTAATTAGTTAATTACATGCATTAAAGATACAAAGAAAGTACAGAAATTGTATTGCTACGTACACTTATTTTAGTTGCTATGAGTTCATCTAACATTTTTAGTACATGGACCGACATGTCCTTGCCAAGGCAGTGTACTGTTTGTCTCCTTTTATGACTCATCCCTGATATCTTCTGTCTTTTCCTTGTGTTGATGATCTTGATGCTGAAATATCAACTGCCCCCTCTAAGACATGTTGGGCATGTGAGTCTCTGTGTTAGCCATGTGTAGCATAGTTAATACATCAGCTGGTCTTTCGTCAATCTTCTTGATGAAACTATCAAATTCAAAACGTCTTCAACTTTCTTATAGGCACACTCTACAACATGAAAGTGACAGGTAAAATTTCGAAAAATTAATAATTTTAGTACCATAAAAAATCTATTAATTTAATTAATATTAATATATTGATAAATTATTAAGTATTAATTTATAAGATAATAGTATGTTCATAATAAACATTTTTTTATAGTATAAATATAGAATAATTACATTATGTTTTGATTATGTCCAGTTGTACGATATATAATTATGATTTAATCTTGATTGAGTAAATCAGCAATCACTTAATAATTTTTTACCTGACTCACGATTATATGGTAACTCATTAAAAAAGATTTTTAGAGATAATATAATTTTTTTTATTTCTTTTAACACAATACGTAAAGTACAACAATGACCTTTTACATGAAAGGTTTAAAGAAAATAAAATGATTGATTAAATACGTAAAGAAAAAAAAATAATTGATTAAATACGTAAAGAAGTATTCTAATATAATTAAAAAATTTTAGACATATCAAATGTATTTAGTTTTAAATTATTTAATTATTAATTTATATATTAATTGGGACTTATAGAAAATAAGATTTTTTTAAAAAAAATTTATTGTCTAATAAATTTATGGAATTATTAATTTATCACGTTGGCCCTAAGTTGGGGCTAACAAATACTATTATCTAATTGATGTTATCAATTTATCAAGTATTAATTTAATAAGATTCTACTATATTGCTAAGACTTTTATTCATTTTAGACCAAGCCAATATAAGAAATAGAATAAGTATTATGATTAAAAAAAATTAAAAAAACTTAGAAAATCGTATGGTGAAAGAAAGGTGCCCATTCATTTATATTATATTTCTACGCTAAGTGATAATTAATTAAAAATTGTTCCATAAAAAAAAAATAAGTAATTGGCGTAATTCAAGGTGCTGGTCGAAAAATTTGAATAGGCTAATGAATAAGTGGCATGTGTATAAAAGAGTATTTTAGCTAAAATATTATTAACAAGTCTTAAAAGTGAGTTTAAAGGTTGCACATATTATGGGAAAAATAAAGTGAGAGGGTGTAAGCTACTCTAATATTTGAAAAAGTTAAAAGATGTCTCCTTCTTAGTGCCCAAGTGTCATCACATATTACTTAAAGGACCATAGCAGTAGTGAGTGGGCCTTCACTAGAATTAACACATGTAAGCATGAGACAGATATAGAGATGAGTCCAAATCCTTTCAAAACCTCTCCCAAATGGTCACACAATGTGATATTGGGAGATGAGACCACACTAAAAAAAGAGAGAAAAAAAAAGGGCAGCCAACAGAGATGTCAATTGCTCTAAGGCTCAATTGGCTCATTCAAAATAAATTAATTAGAGAATCATTCAAAATAAATTAATTAGAGGATAATATCTGCTATCATTAAGAATAGTCTCTTGAATAAGGGTGGCCTTTTGGTTCGGATCAACTTAAATGGATTTAACTTTCAAAACCACTCGAGTTAAAGGCTTAAATAAAAGTAAAAAAAAAAAAGGCACAAACGATCAAAACCAAACACCTATACCAGATCACAAAATTCCTAATTTCCTAAAGCCACAAAACCAAACAAACCCTAACACTCTTAATAGCCACAGCCTAACATAGTAACTCATCTCTCCTTGGTTCTCCTCTCTCAAATCTAAAGTCGTCGGCCATTGCCATGCTACTCCACGTCGACACGACAGCACACCCATCACGACAAAACTGCCAACGCCTAACAGCCTCATGAGTTACCATGCTAGCCTTATCTCTTCTCTCTCAGATCAACCCACGACTTCAGCTCGCCATCGCAAGCAACTCAGCACTAGCTCTTCATGGTAACTTTAGTGATAAATCTTTTCTCATTTGATGATGTAATAATCATGTCTAAATCGGCTATAATAAATACTTTCACCATAAAAATAGCAAGTTATTTGTTGTGTACTATATTGTCTCTGATCGAGTTCAAGCGTTCAAATATTTAAAAGAAAGCCTTAAAGAGGATAAAGGACTCAAATAACTAACCAAATTACTTAAAGGCCCCTATATAAGGAGGATAGCGACTTATTATAACCCATCATCTGTTCAAAAAGGACCAAAGATGCCTTCAGGAACACTCCATTACAAAAGTTAAGCTCATCTCATCACAAAGGAGATCTCTCTTCACTTTTTCTTTTTTTTTTCTTCATATTTATATTTGAGATTTCATTAGAAACCCTCAACCTCATTTCCACCCTATACTGACTTGACCTTTGTAGTGCTATTGCCAACAATTGTCAGTGGCCCCTCTAATAGTCGTTTTCCTCATTTTCATGCTCTAGATGGGTCCTTCACCTCGAATCCTTCCCAGAAATCTGGAGAGATCATCCCTACAACGAGTCCTTAAATATTTTGGACAGGATACTAGCTTGACTAGAATTTTATCAACACATAAGGGTAAATAAGAAATTCAACTACAGAAGAGAAGAAAACCTTCAAAGAAAGTGCTTGCAGATACTTATCAATTATCAAAGGTGTGTGGATATACCTTTATCTTTCTCAATTAACTTGCTATGTCAGGTATATAATGATAAAAATTCAATAAAATCATGTCTCGGGGATCTTGTTTTTCATTTTTTAATTGTACTTCATAGAAAAATAGCATAACGTGGCTATTTCAAGACTAATTTTAAGCAAGATAAACATTGGAAAAATATACATGTATGGATGATTCAAAACCGCCTCTATGAGATCTTCACAATGAATCATATAATGCTCAAATTGGTACTTGAGTAATGCGAAATTGGATCTCAAAGAGCACCCATTGGTTTGAAAAATGAAGTTAAATCCCACATGGGATTTTTAATTAACACCCTCCCATGAAATCTATATATATTGGCTTTCATGTTCATTTGCAAAAAGCACTAAAATCCAAGTGATTTTCTTCTCCTTTCTCTTAAGCAAATATTCTCTAACTTTAGGCTTCAGTGTGATAGAATTTAAACATTTGCTTGGAGTTTGTAGGAATAGTAAGGTTGTGCTACCAATACTATTCGAATTCATTGTATCCTAGGAGATAGACGTTGATATTATTCAAGCACTATTTTCAAGGTGGCGAATTTGTTTTAAAGACACAATGTTTTTATAGGCCACAGGTTAGTGGATTTTTTTTTTTCATATTGTTGATTTATTTGTTATATCTTTGCTATTTCAGTTTTTATTATTATTATTATTATTATTATTATTATTATTATTATTATTATTATTATTATTATTATTATTATTATTATTATTATTAGTATTATTAGTAGTAGTAGTGATAAGTGTATAAAAGGCTATTAGTAAGCTTAAGTGTACTAGAACTTAGAAAAGTTCTATCACCAAGGCTTTGCCTAAGGGGTTTTAAACAAGACCACTATGGCCCCTCCAGTCTTTTTTAGGAACCTAACTAGTGTATTTTTGCTAATAAAGTGAGTGACTTATATCACTTGCTAATTAATACTAATATAACTATATTACTTCCACAATGCAACTATATATGAGCAGAGGTAAGCCCAAAACTTTTTATCACCCTAGGCTAATTTATAAATTATTTGTCAATATTTATGTAAATATCAGTGCATATTATGAAGTGAAAAAACACATATCACACAAAGTGACATCAAAACTATTGGCACAATATGTATTTAATGAAATATTAATAACAATACAACAAATAAACTTATAATATAAACTTTTAAAATTTTAGCATTAAAAATATCATTTTTGAAATCTTTTTTAATTTTTTTGATTGAGCATGTAAATCATTGAATAATTTGATGATATAAAGGAAACAAAATGTGCAAGTGCAACTTTGAAGAAAATGAACCATGACATTGTAAAAATGTTAATTGTAACTACATTTTACTTTTTTAACTTTCTACAGTAAAACCGCTTTATAATAGTTATAATATTAGGACTAAACTAATTTAATTGTTATGAGAAGGTTCTAACTTAATAGAGGTGTAGTTACAAAATTATTATTTGAACTTAGTTATCCTTAATGCAAGTGATATAAAGGTAAAATATGCATTATACTAGTAATTGAGTGATGGAGTATCTCAAATCCAATATATATATGATAACTCTATGAAGTTAGAGTTATCATAACATTTTTAGGCTTAAACTAGTATTATTTAGAGAGAAAATGATAAATTTTTATCCTACTTGTCAGTTACATTTTGCATTAGTATCTATTTAAGTCTAATTATAATAATTTGATATGTTTTAAAACATTTGGTGCTCTAATTAAGTGCACTATTGCAAGTGATTCAAAAGCTCATGTTTTGTGGATGGATGTTGTAGAAGACGGACTGCATTGTTACAGGCTTGTAGAAAAACGACAAAAGACTTATCTACATTTGAACAAAAACAAGTCTAAACCATAGGGAATGTTGTAGCAACAGTTGCAGCAACCTAGGATCAAATATAGACAAAACTGTTCAGACTATTCATGTGCTAATTGATAAAGTCTGCTGCAGCCATTACTACACAATCACTGCCATGTACAGACAAAACAATGGTAGGTAGCACAAAAAGAAATGTGGTCTTAAGATATCAAAAAAAGACAATTGTCCTTATGTTTTTTGGTTACCCTAATCCCAAGATAAAAAACAGCACATTTTAAAAAAACACATCATCCGTGACCGACACATGAAAATAGAATAGAAAGAGAGGTTTCAGAGTTGCAATAGAGTCATCTTTTTTTTTTTTTCGTGGAGAAGAAGGAGTGATAAGCGAAGATTAAAATGTGGCACTTGGATTCTTTTATATCTCAACTTTTTCTTATATTTGCTTTTTTTATCCACTTTTTGATGATGTATTTAATGGCAAATACTTGTGTTGTTACTGTTTCAAAGCTCATCATGAGTTAAACTTTAATTTAGTTGGGTTTTGAATAAGCTTAATGGTTATTTGACTTACATATGTATGTTGCTTAAAACCTACTGAACCACTTTATTTTAATTTTACTTATTGCAATTTCTTATTTCGTCTGACTACTAATTTAATGGATATTAGCTAAGCATGAGTTTAAAAAAGGTATGACTTAGTGAAACAAATTAAAACAATACATGGTTTTAGATTGGGTTTCTCAAGTTGAGTTAATCTCAATTTGAATAGATCCATGTTTAATATAAGATTATGAGTTAATCTAAATTTGAATAGAGCCGTGTTTAATATAAGATTAGTGAAGAACTAGATATAGGGATTCACCTTACAGGGTAAATAGAGTCCAAAACGTATAATGACATGTCTAATATTAGTTCAACAACTAGTCATTGTTAGATTGCATATAGATATAAGATATCCAAAATGCAACAGCTGAGGATGCATTAAAGATTCTATCTAGTACTGTAGTAGATGCTGTAGTGACTGTGCCCCAATTGAAAGACAGTCAATAACCATTAAGTGAGTTTAGAATCAACAACTCATTTACCATTGAGTATATCTTTGTATTTAACTTTAAATTTTTTTTATTGCATTCTGTTTATTGCATTGTTAATTTTATTAGATCATTAATCTCATCATTTATTTTACTTTATTTAGTTTACTAGAATTGCATTGTGCACTGTTAAGATTGTTGTAGCAATTCCTATAACATTAATCCTTGTGGAGACGATCTTGATACTCATCATTAGATTATTTATTGTATATACTTGCACATTAACACCTCAACAATATACATTGATAAAAGAAATAGATACAAGTTTAAGAAACCAATACATTTATTATATAGTGTCAAGAATATGCAAAATCATTTTAAAACTCTAAATATTTGCATTCTCTTTAATATTTTTCCCTTAATGTAAATTTTATAAATATTGTATAAGGATTTTGGGTAAAAACTCTAAATAATAAATCATTGGTGCTAATAACTTTTAAAAAATATTTATTTTATCCTAAACCTTTAATATAGTATAGCATATATACTTTTTACAATGTACAAATAATTATTAGTTTATTACTAAGTGGAGGGCAAGATCATTTAGAGAGAAATTATAACTTATTACAATGTAAAGTTTATTCTTATTTATCACTGGCCAAATTATAACTAAAATTTTTTATGATTATATGGACATTACTCTTATATAAAATATCACTATACAGAGGTTTTACAATAATACTGGTGATGATGTTATAATATCAACATACTTTTCTTTCAGTTATACCATTTTTATAACAAGTTAAAGTAATAATAATGTTTTAGCCCTTTAATAATTTCAATTTATTCAATAAATATATAATTTAACCATTTTATAAAATAAGCCACTAATCCAATTGAAAAAAAAATAATAATTGAATTATGGACAAATTTGAAAAAAATAAAAACTCTATTATTATATGAAAACCAATTGCACTTGCCTTCTTCACGCTAAAATGTACTGTGGTATACCCTAACTAAATTTAAAGGACTAGGAATCTGCCTTAATTTTGAAAGCATATTATATATGTATATACGTAGATAGGTATAGGTAGGGGCAGCAGTAGCAGCGTCGGATGCTCGAAAAATTTTAATATAACAGGAGTTAAGTTCAAATAATAATATAATTTTAAAAATTTTTGATAAAATAATAAGAATCAAAGTTTTAAAACTTTATTAAAATATTTTCATTCTATTAATTTACAATTATTCTCAATGTGATTTCATATTTTGAAATTACTGAATGATAATCTTGTTATCAACACTATAATTTTTTTTAATTGTGTACAGTTAGACTATCATTATCTAATTATAACATCTTCAATAGCTTGCTTCAAAAAATTAAGCAAATCATTATCTAATTTATTATAACATCTTCAATAGCTAGCTTCAAAAAATTAAGCAAATCATTATCTAATTTTTTAGATGCCTTAAAGTTTAAACCCTTAAATGATTTTTTTTAGAGGAAAAAAAAAGAAAAAAAAAAGAAAAGAGTAACGAACGTTAAAAGAAAGTATAGAAAGTGTAAAAAAAATTGGTTGATATTTTTGAAATTTCTTGGAGAGATTTCTATGAAAAATCAAGTCACTACTACGTCGAATATGAAAATGATCTTAAAAAATTTTAACTTGATACTTGATTTCTCTCATAATTCGTATTCAGAGTGGCTGCCTAAATTAAGAAGATGAAAGGAAAGCCACTCATTCTAATATTTACGGACTGGTCACTCATTTACGGTTAATAGTTTTATCCTCGGTAATTCGCCACAGCACCTAAGCCTCAAACATTTCCAGATCAGGTAATTATTAATTAATTTAATTACATAGGAGTTTTACTAATTTGTAAAAGCAAATCACCAACATAAAAGCAATGCTGTAAAAGGCATCATTTCTGCTATTTATAGTTGCCGATAGAGCTCATCAAAAGAGAGCTCCAATCGCAATTTCATAAAATCAAATGATTGAGAGAAGAAAAGATGACTCTGCTGCTTCACCAGAAGTGAAAAAGAAGAAGAAGAGCAAAACGAAGAACAAGAGAAGGTTTAGTGATGAACAAATAAGGTTGCTGGAGTCCATATTCGAATCAGAGTCCGCGAAGCTTGAACCAAGGAAGAAGATGCAAGTAGCAACGGAGCTAGGGTTGCAGCCTCGCCAGGTAGCTATATGGTTTCAGAACAAAAGAGCTAGATGGAAATCAAAACAGATTGAGCATGATTATGCTCAACTCAGAGCTAACTATGATAGTTTGGCATCTGGTTTTGAATCCTTGATCAAAGAGAAGGAGTCCCTGCTCTTAGAGGTAATAATAGCCTTTCCCAGAAACAATTTCTCCGGTAACCAGTCTCTAGGGACTTGCTTGAGTGATTTTCATGCAGTTATTTTCTTTCGAATGGTCACCAAAGTTTAGTTAACCCCACTAGGCACTACTCCTAATATTTCCATAATATTTTTTTTAATTTCAACCAAAAATTAATTTTACCCCAAAAAGATTTTGATTTGTCGCCATCGATTTTGAATAATATATAAAAAAAATAAAAATTATATTTCATCATCAGAATTATTTTAATTGGATTTGTTATATCCAATATTTTATTTCCTGCTGGGATTAATGTCTGGCTACTCCAGTACCCGAGTTTGAATGCTAGAGAACTAGGTCCTTGCAGGAACTTTTTGCAACTAATTGTTAATTTTTTCTTGAAGCAGTTGCAAATGCTTAACGAACAGCTGGGAAAATCTGATGATGAAATTAATGGCATCAGCAAGGATTTGAAAAGAAGTGATTGGAGCAGTTCAGACAGAGGAGATAATAATGATAACAATAGCATAGATGATTTTATAGCATCCTCTGAAAAATGGTTCAATGAGGACTCAGGTGGCCTCTTAGACCCGTCCACAAGCAGCAGCTCACAGTCTCACTGGTTAAACTTCTGGGTTTAAATTGATCGCGCACAATAACTTGGAGAAGCTAATATACAAATTTATATCCATTTATTTTGAATATTATTCCAATATATCATGAGCTTGCTCTCACCATCGTATTTGTGTGTGTATATTTTATATTTTCATTAAAATAAAAAAGGGTACAAGTGCACGACACAACACAACTTACTAGCAAATTAAGTTTAAGTGGTCCTAAATCATAATATGTTTTAACTGATTGCTTGAGATCCTCTAGTTTTTACTCTTATAATTTCGTTTCTTCTTCTGCTGCTGCTTCTATATATGCTTCTTCAGTGATTAAGGTATTGAATTTGGATCAAGTAATGCTGAGCTGAGCTGTCCTCATCTTTTCATAGTATTTTACCATCGGTTACATTTGTATTATTGTACAGTTAAAATTTATTTACCTGTATATTCTTATATAATTACTATTGTGTATTAGCTGTATGTTCATAAAATCTTTGGTGTCCTAGTTTTCGGCTTCTTCATTTAACCTACTTTTCATGTTATTGGATGGCGTTGTTTAAAAATGCCAATAAAAGCAAGAAACCTTGTTGTAATGCAGTTTTCAATTATATTTGAAAGTCATAAACCCCAATCTGAAATTAAAGTTTATGTTCCCTCAGTCTAATTGTAAAGGAAATTTTTATCAACTGTAAGCGGCCGGCCTGTAACAGCCTGTCCACTGGCTAGTCTTTGTCCGATAAGTTTCAGGCTTTCAGCATTGCTAGACTTAGAATCATACTAATTAATTTCAATTTCATGCGAAATTATACTAATTATTTTGTTAGAGATTAATTTAGAATAGATTTGAGGACTAAAAAAAGATAAAAAATTCTAATCTTATAGTAAAAAAATAAAATTTGATGTATTTTTTAGTCTGGCCTAGCCACTAAGTAGATCCGCTATGTGATTATAAAAACATGCCAAGTCTTTGAATTTCTTTTTTTTTTTTTTTCAATGACATAGGCCTTTCTTTACTTAATTATGCATGCTGATTGAAATCCAATGGACAATAGATTAATAATTTATAAAATGGTTGAGATTATTTTAACTTAAGAAGTGTTGATATAAAATTTTGATATACTTGATGTCGCTAAATCTAATGATAGAGATTCCAAGTCAGCAAGTAGCATTATGATTGCATTGAAACAAATCAATAATTAAATAATATGACTTTCAAAAGCCATCGAAGACAGTTTGGCCGAGTGGTCTAAGGCGCCAGATTTAGGCTCTGGTCCGAAAGGGCGTGGGTTCAAATCCCACAGCTGTCATGTAACTTTTTTACATATTTTTGACGTAATATTGGATAATCGAATGCCAACCATACGCACAGGTTAACCAGAACAGGAACACTTGAAACTGTCTTGGCCATCTTGGGATTTGTCTGAGAATCTTAAGTACAAGTTTTTTTTTTTTTTTTATAAGAATTTTAAGTACAAGTTAAAATGGCATTCTCGAGCTCAGCAACACCCACAGTGGCCTATTTTAGCTGCTTCAACACTTCTAAGGAAATCTCCTCTCCACTCTTCAAGCCTCCTAAACTCCCTCTCTTTTGGCCATGGGAAAAGGTACCTAATTTTACTAATTTCCTTCTTCTTTATTTGAACAAAATAAAAATTGGTATAATTAGGGGAAAAAAAAGTCTAATAATGAGTTGAGATAATGGGCAGGTAAAGATGGGACCACTGAGTGCTTCTCCAATGGGTTTTGGCACCTGGGCATGGGGCAACCAGTTTCTTTGGGGATATCAAGAATCAATGGACTCTCAGCTTCAACAAACCTTTAATTTGGCTGTGGAGAATGGTATTAACCTCTTTGATACTGCTGATTCTTATGGGACTGGCAGGTTAAATGGAAAGAGTGAAAAGCTTCTTGGAAAATTTATCAGTGAAATTCCGGGTTAGTTTTTTGTTTAATGTTTTCATCTGGGGTTCAAATTTAATAATGAGTAGCTACTAATTGAATGCTATCATCCAAGTTTTCTAGTTGCTTTAATTTGGTTATATACATGCCTCATTGCTCCCTGTTCATATATTTTTGTACTCTATAGTTCATGTGCAAAATAAAAACTTCTTGTTAAAACAATTTTGTCTTTAAACCGTTGCTTGAAGTTTGAACTATTGTGTGCACTTATTTGTTTGTTTAACCTTCTGAGGAAGTTAAGATTGGTTGCTGTTGGCATGCAATTTGATAAAACAGACTCTTGATTTTATGCCAAATTGCTTGACGTTAAAAGTAACACATATGCACCTTGCCCCATCTCACCCTTGAATTAAAGTAATCCTTTGCCTCTTACTTCAATTGCAAGAGGCCAAACCAAGTTGTCCTCTGGGACTCCCCTGATGAGACTCGACAAGTGAGTGGTTGAAAATCAAGTGAGTGCTGGTGAACTGAATGCAGTATGTCAAAGCTATGAAGATTACTCGATCAATTTTATGCACTTCAATGTTTTGAGTCCATTGAATCTCTCAAGCAATCTGATTGACTTACAAGATAATCAGCTTAAGCTTATCATATGTGATTGATATTCTGTGTTTTCCCATGAGACTTTGCTTACAATCACCCATATGTGATTAACCCATATGTGATTAAGACTTTTATTTTGCCTTTGACAAGGTTTCTGGTTACAGAGCTCACATATGGGTGCATTCTCAGGGCAAAAGCAGGTGCAAAATAACATTGTGATTGCTACAAAGTTTGCAGCATACCCATGGCGTCTGACAGCAGGGCAGTTTGTAAATGCATGCAGGTATTCTATCTGCACTTTTCTGTTTCTGTGCTTGCATTGTACTATTGCGTAGTTTTTCTCTTTCGACTAATAAATTACTTAAAAGAGTTGTTGCATAACGCCTATAAAGAAAAATGAATCTTCAACTTAGTTTATAATAGCTATTTCAATGGACTATAGAATCTGATGAAGATTCATTTTCCAGGGCCTCTCTTGCCCGTCTGCAGATTGAGCAAATTGGAATTGGGCAATTACATTGGTCTACTGCAAATTATGCTCCTCCACAAGAATTAGCTCTTTGGAATGGTTTAGTGGCAATGTATGAGAAGGTTACCATTTTTCACATTAGAATGTAGAGGCAAATAATTAGCAGACATCATTCTATTTTGATTACTGCACATTATGAGAATTGGCTCCAGAATTTTAGGCAGGAATAGAAGTTGAAACAATAGCATCTTAATGCCCCTGAAAGTATAGATTTCATATTGTTGTGTTTAGCAAACACCTGAATCCATTACCTGTTGAATTGCTATTAAAATAAAGTTACAGAATCCATATTAGAAATGTTAAAACTCATGGAAATTCTAACATGCAGGGTTTAGTTCGTGCAGTTGGGGTGAGCAACTATGGACCAAACCAGCTTGTGAAGATTCATGATTACCTCACAGCCAGAGGAGTCCCTCTATGCTCGGCACAGGTAACAATTTATATAATCTCATTAATGTAGAGTCCATCCTAAGTATTTTTTTTTTTTGGCTAGCTCCTAAAATACCTTCTAAGTACTTGTATTAGAATCTTTTTCTAATACAATAAATGGATTTTTATAAAATTGAACATCATCAAATTTATCAATCGTGAAAATATTTCATAGATGAAATGAAGTCTGCCTTGTAACTACTCATATAAAATATATTTAAAACAAAAACAAAAGAGGTTTTCTTATACCAAAGAAGAGAAAAGGGTTCCAAATGGAAAGATGCTGACGAAAAGTGAAGTTGTCTTGGCGAAAACTGGCCTTTCAAATTTTTTATAAAATTGGTTGTGAAAACATGCTTGTAAAAGCAGGCTTTGAAAGCTTGACTCTCCCTCAAAATGCCTTTATCAAAACAACATATATTCTGAAAAATAGGGTTAAGCGGAGACCATGTTAAGAAGAAGTTTTCAAAAACTTCGCTGAAACTTTTACTAAGTTTTTGATATTTTTGTCAAAATAAAAACCTGTTTTCAAAACTTTCTTTCTAAACTCTTTTCTCTTGAATAATTACAAGCACCGACCTTTTGTTGATACTTTAAATATAAATTGTACTTTTGTTAACTAGTTGAGACTTTTCCCATAAGATAAATAAATAAGATAAAAGAAATTAAAATAGCATGCTTGTTGATCGCTTTCCAATTAATATATAAATTTATAAGTATGAAAGGTAATATGTATAGGAAATTTTATTGTTTTTCTTGTTTGTATACAAGGTTGTGTTCACGATAGCCTTTCTTTGAGCAATTCGCAATCTATTTATATACAATAAAGTTGCGTTACAATTGTTGATTCGTAGTACAAAGTGATAAGAAATTGGGATTACATTTACAGTTGGCTTGGTGCCAATAGATTGACTAAAAAGTAAATAATAAAAGACATGATGGACTATAATAATTTTTTTGGTGACTAAGCACCAGCAAAAAAGGGGAAAAACTGAAAAAAAATTACTTTCACAGTTTTTTCCTTATTGGATAGGGAGTAAAGGAAGGACATCAGTAAAGATGAAAGAAAGAAAAAGCTAGCTACTTGAGTCTTTTTGCTAGCTAACTATTATTTTTGTCTTGAGGAGTCTCTTATCTGTCCATTATTTCATCAATTGCCTCTACTATATCTTCATCCAAGAACTAATGATGCATGGCTTTCGCTTTTGTTCTAGATGATGGCATGTCATTGTTCTTAATTATTGCATTCAAGTATTCTTCACATATTTCTATATTGTCAATTTTTAATTGTAGTGAAAGAATAAGTCTTTATTAACAAGATATGAGTAAGTCTTTATTGACAACATGTTTTGAGCTAAAATAGTATAATTTTATCCTTGCGTTATTATCTTATAATGAGGCTTAATCCATTTGTAAAATGTTGCAATTTTGTAAGTTTTTCTATATATGTCTTTTGAAGCTTGGTTTATCATGATGATATTTTCTTTTGAATCTTTTAACTCCTTCGCTTATAAAGATAAGATGATATGCTGGGAGTATGACACTTTTTTTTTTTTGTTGATTATTTGGGGTCTTGCTACTAAAGAATTGAAGTTTATCAACAAAGGTGCTGATTTTAAAATAGATAAGGCCCTATTTAGGATTGGTGGAAAGAATTTGAATGTCTAAACTAAATAAGTATATATTTCTTATCATTCTAAAACTTAAGGCATTAAACAATAAATCTTCATTGTTTAGTATTTTGGCTAAAAAGTAATCAAATGAAATGGTTGGAAAATTATGCCTAAGTGCAGTGATATTTGTTAATTTTGACCATCATGGTCTGAACTCGATTAAAAAATTCATTGGCTACTAAATATTTGGTTGGCCACTAAATATTTGGATGGCTACTGAAACAAATTTTGATAGAGGGATTCTATTATTTTTCTTTTTATTATATTTATATTGTCGCCAATGAAGGGGCAATTTAATAATTGTCCTGCTGATATATGACTAAATATTTCTTTTAATGGCTGTTTGTGGTTTAAGTGTTTGGGCATTTTGGTAGTTAATAAATAAAACATGATATTTATTCTGTAATGCAATGTTCTGGCTATTTAATTCTATATTTGCACTTTTTAATGCAATTGTTTTTTATCTGCGTGCTTCAACTTCACTTTCTAAATAATATCATGTATTGTTGAGCTTTCTAATTGTGTGTCATGACTTCACAGTGATCACAAAAGTGTATGGATGATGATGATGCATTATCTAAAAGGTTTGATTAAATGACTAACATAATAATTTGGTCCTATTTCTTATTTAGTAAATGCATAAAAACCTTTAAAATGTGGATAGAGATAATTAATTGTTAAGTCAACTATCTCTTTTTAATGCTTGGATGGCTGATTGTCTACCTCTAACTAATACATATTATGCAAAAAAAATTTGTCTACTTGATTATTATTCTATTTAAAATATTATATGACTGTATTGAGTATTTTTATTTTATTTTGTGGATTATCACAATTTCATAAATTGTCTAAAATGTGTTTTTATCAATCTTATAATTTAAATTGACTTCTAAAACTTAAATATGTTCATCAAGGGGGACAAAAAAAGAAATAGCAACGTACATAAGTGGTAAATTTACAAAAATGGAAAGTAGAAATCAGGTATAGAATTAGAAATTTTAGAAATAACTTATATATACAAAATGATATTTTTACAATTAGAATAGATTGTAATAATACCATAAAATTCTATAAAAAGGCATAGAAGAAAATTTTGAGTTTGAGAAGAAAAGTTTATTTATTAGTAAATGTTGGATATATATTTTAGAAATAATAACAGGAAGTGGATATAAAGCAAAATTTGAACATATAGTAGGCAAAGATAATATTTTAGCTAATATTCTTTCTATATTAATTACTCGGTGATTATTTTGTAGGAATGTAACAATTTATGAATATCGAACGCATAATACTTAAACAGTTCCCTTTAGGAGCAAATTTAAGCTTTAGTAATATATTTAAATTATTATATAGTCAATAATGATTTTAGACAATTTATAGAGTTGTGATAACTGATAAGATAAAGTTAAATACTGAATACACTCGGGTAATATTTTAGATAGGTTAATGAGCAAGGAAACAATAAAAATTTTACAAATTATGTATTAGTTAGAGCTAGGCGACCAGATATTTATAAACATTGGAAGGAGATGGTTGACTTAACATTTATCTTGTGATATTCCACAAGATAAAGTAAAAATGCTCAATGCATTGGGGTAATATTTTAAATAGGTTAATGAGCAAGCAAACAGTAAAAATTTTGCATATTATGTATTAGTTAGAGCTAGGCGACTAGACATTTATAAACATTGGAAGGAGATGGTTGACATAACAATCAATTATCTCTATTTACATTTTAAAAATTTTTATGCATTTTATGAAGCAATCAAGTATGTTAGAAAAGAAATAGGACGAAATTATTATGTTAGCCATTTAATTAAACTTTGGATAGTGCATTAGTGTCATCATCAATACTCTTTAGCTAAAACACTAAACAATGAAGATTTATTATTTAAAGCCTGAGAATCATATACCTATTTAGTTTAGATAGGTTCAAATTCTTTTGATCAATCCTAAGTGGAGCCTTATCTATTTTAAAACGAACACTTTTATTGATAAACTTCAATTCTTTACCATCAAAATCCCAAATAATTGACCAAAAAAAAAGTGTCATATCCTAGCATATCATCTAATCTTCACGGGCGAAAGAGCTAAAAGATTCAGAAGAAGATATTATCAGTATAACCAAACTTCTCCACAAAAGACATATTAAAGAACTCATGAAATTGCAACATTTTACAAATGGATTGAGCCACATGACAAAATAACAGTGCAAGGATAAAATTATACTATTTTGGCCCAAAAACATCATTAATGAAGACTTATTCTTTCACTACAGCCGAAAGTCAACAATAAAGAAAAATGTAAAGAATACTTGAATGTAATAATTGAGATCAATGACATGGCATCATCTGGAAGAAGCGGCGGCTATAAGTCATTAGACCTCAAATGAAGATATAGCAAAGGCAATTGATAAATGATGGACAAATAAGAGATATTTCAAGACAAAAATAGTATTTAGATAGCAAAGACTCAAGTAGCCAACTTTTTCTATATTTCATCTTTACAGATGTCCTTTCTTTACTCACTACCTGATAAGGGAAAAATTGTAAAGCCATTTTTTAACTTTTGTCCTTTCTTATTGACGTTTAGTCACCAAAAAAATGGCTGTAGTCAATCATGTCTTTTACTATTTACTTTTTGGTCAGTTCATTAGCATCAAGTCATCCATAAATGTAATCCCAATACTTTGTACTTAGCGTCAACAATTTAATGACAACTTCATTGTCTATAAATAGATTGTGAATTGCTCAAAGAAATGCAATTGTGATCACAATCTTGTATTTACATAGGAAAAGCAACAAAATTTCCTTTACTTATTATTACCTTTCACACTTAGTAAAAATAGACATCAATTGAAAAGCGATTAACAAGTTATTTTAATCTCTTTTTTCTTATTTATTTATTTTTCAAGTTAATAAGTCTCGCCTGGTTAATGAAAATATAATTTATATTTAAAGCATCAACAAAAGACTGGTCCTTGTTATTATTCAAGGAAAAACAGTTTAGAAAAAAGAGTATGAAAACATATTTTTGTTTTGACAAAAATATTAAGAATTCGGTAAAATTTTTTGTTGAATTTCTAAAAATTTCTTTTTAACATGATCTCTGTTAGCCCTATTTTGCTGAATATATGCTGTTTTGATAAAGGAATTTTGGGTGTGAGTCCAGAGTTCATAGACTGAGTTGGGAGTTCAAAGGTGTTTGGGCATTTTGCTCTTTGGTACCAATTTTATAATACCTTTACAACCACTTTTTGCCAAGGCAACTCCCCTTTTCATCAACATCTTTCCATCTAGAACGCTCTCTTCTCTTCTTTGGGACCTAAGCAATTATCATACTTTATTAATTAACCACAAAAAATGTCCAAACACTTGGCACAAACAGCCATTAGAAGAAATATTTAGCCATACACTAGCAAGGGCAATTATTGAAATATCACTGAACTTATACATAATTTTCCAATCATTTTATTTGATTACTCTTTAGCTAAAATGCTAAACAATGAAGATTTATTATTTGAGGAATGATAAGAACCGTATACCTATTTAATTTAGAAATATTCAAATTTTTTCCACAATCCTAAATAAAGTCTTATCTATTTTAAAACAAGCACCTTTGTTGATAAACTTCAAATTTTTACCGGCAATCAAATTATCAAACAAAAAGAAAACATGTGTCATACTGCTAACATATCATCTCATCTTATAAGTGAAGGGGCTAAAAGATTCAGAAGAAGATATTATCATGATAAACCAAGCTTTTCGGCAAGTGACATACAAAAAAAAAAAAAAAAAATTCCTCATGGAAGTGGATTGAGTCTCATTCATGACTTTAACTGGACCTTTTGGCCTAGTTTCTTTGAGGTGGCCCAGCCAAGACCACATAATCTTACACTACTATGCATCACAAGTGTCCCTGGGTTTATTAAATATGGTATAATTGTTGAAAGTTGAAACTTCTCGGTTTCTATAAAATCATACTTTTAATGGATACCATGCTGCAGATGACATAAGTAACCTAAAACCTGGTAATCATAAAACTGTATCTTACATTTAATATGATGTCATATTTCAGGTGCAGTTTTCTTTGCTGAGTATGGGAGAAAATCAGCTGGAGATCAAGAATATATGTAACTCTCTGGGTATCCGCTTGATTTCGTATAGCCCTCTAGGACTCGGAATGCTTACTGGGAAATATACACCTTCGAAACTTCCCCGTGGACCTCGGTATTGCTTTTATTCACTATAATTTTTCACAAGGGGAAAATGGGTGGCAGATCAGTCTCTTTTTTCAATTATGATTGCTTTGTTGCATTATTCATTGCTTGTGTCACAATTGGATCAATGGTCTGCAATCAGGGCATTGCTATTCAGGCAAATCCTTCCCGGATTGAAGCCTTTATTGCGCTCTCTAAAAGAAATTGCAGAAAGACGAGGCAAAACCATACCACAGGTATTTGTTTTGAACAATTTTTTATTTCTTAACTATGCCCATCGGGATACTACTTACTACAACTAAATAATAATACTACATCTTGCATCTGTAGCTGTTATAAGTTTTTGTGAAGATGTTAAAGGCATTTAATTAGCAGGTTGCAATAAACTGGTGCATCTGCAAAGGTACCATACCCATACCTGGAGTTAAGTCGGTAAAACAAGTTGAGGAAAATCTGGGTGCTCTTGGTTGGCGCCTTAGTTCAGATGACTTGCTTGAGCTAGAATATGCAGCACTAAAGTCCCCGCAGAAAATGATCCAAAACATTTTTCAGACAAGGTGAGTACATTTAAGCTTTACCTTTGCTCCCAAGCCACCATGATATAATTCAAATCCAAACACATTTCTTAAAACTTTGACTTTTGGGTACCGATCGAAATGACAGATAATACGGAGAAGAGAACTGCCAGGGTGACGAATATTATTGCAAATGGCTTATCGAATTTTCAACAAGCAATTGGACAGATTGGATGAGAAGCATACAGAAATGATGGTTGACCCCAGTTGAAATGTTAAAATCGTTCCATTGCATGGAAGATTTAACTTTTTACAGGGATTCAACTAATAACATTTGTTATTTAACAGATAATATGGTTGTGTATATATTGCTCAAGTGTTAGAAAAATATAAGATACAGGAATTGACCAACAATGGATGATCATTACCAGCGAAAATGAAAAATTCCTTGGTGCGGAAACTTCAATGTAAGAAAATAGTAGATTCAGGCAGGTTATAATGAAGTAGAAACTGCTCAATGTCACCGCTCATAGAGGCCATACTAATCAGTCTACAAATACTCTCAAAATTCTGGAAACATTTTGAAGTCTTAACATGACAGAAATCATGTACTAAGTGACTACTGTTATTAGCCAACAGTTGATGCTACATATTCTAGGCAAAACATCCTGTAACAGCATAAAATGTAGCATTGCTCTGGAGAATATCTACTTGATCTTCTTCTTTGGCCTTAGCTGCAATATACAAAGCACTATATAGGGTAAGTTAACTACATACAAGAAGATTAAGAAAAAGCAAAGCATACAGATACATCACAACTCAAAATGATTTACCTGGTTGCTGTGCCCACATTTCTTCTTCCTACAATTCACGGCCCGGGGGTGTAGGCGTGCATAACATCTGTTGCATATATTAGGTTATTAAGAATCATAATCATCAACAAATTTAATACAAAAATGGTGACAAGTAATAAAATTAATCGAATTGACAAATGAAAGTACAAAAAGCCAACAGCAAAAGTAGAGATATCCTACAAACCAAAAATACCTTAAGGATGCGCTTAGCAGCTTGCATTAGACTATATTATATTGCATTAAAACACTGTTCTTATGCAAACTCATGTCTAACTGCAATTTCTAGCTGCAGTAAAGGAACATAAACCCATAGGAGATAGGGTTTAGGAGGTATTGCATCAAAACGCCGCTGATATTTTAAATTTTATCATTTTACTTTTATTAGACAATAATTTTTAATAAATTTATATTATATTTTATTAATATCTATTATTTAAAATATTAATAAACCTATATATTTAATAAATAAATCATAATACATTATTTTACTTTTATTGCATAAAATCATTTTAATTATTTTTCTTTAAATATGTAAACACTAAAATAATAAATTTAAAACTAAATAGTTATATTCAACATTAACAAATAAGGGATCAATTTGCCATTAAATTAAAAATTTAATAATTTAACATTAAAATATTAATTAATTTAAATAATACTAACTTATTTAAATAGTACTATACAATAATATTACAAAATAATATTATACACAATGCAGTCCACAGTACATCGAACATTGTATTAAATTACAACATAATGGAACACATCCTAATGCAACACCATGTGCCAAATGCAACCTGAAAGATACCATCTATGTGAAGTTCATAGATAATCTATACTTAATCCTGGAATTTCTTATATATGGTGTTAAATACTTTGGATATACGAGAACAGATCATCTACAGAAATTACCAGGAACCACCCCTCTAAGAATGAAAATAAAAGAAGCCATACATAAGTGATTTCCTCCTCTAACCATAATCAACAAAATCATTAAGCAAACGCCCTAACATGATTTAGAGATAACTAAGTACAAGGAGGAAATGAACATGTCACTCAGTGTATCAAGTATCAAAAGTATGTGCTTGTGTGGCACATTCTCAGCAAACTAAGTGTCTGTAACAAAGCGTCCTTCAGCATTCCAAAATCATTAGCCCCCACGGGTGCATCCAACTAAAGAATATCAGAAATAGCTGGAAGCTAAAGTAAAAACCTAAATAAAAGAAACCATCCTTCAACACCTTCACAAGGACCAAATTGAGCTACCTCAACATCTTCATAAGGAAGCAAACTTGAGCCTTAGCTCCAGTTTCTAGCAAAGCTAACTAAGTTTTTAAGAATAGGAACACTTCCATAACTATAACCATAGCATATTAAACGTAGAAAACATGCCGCCTAAAACAGGAAAAAGAAAGCCATGATGCTCAAAATAACATGATACTATCTTCTAGTTATTTCTAGAAAACAGGGACTAATAACAGTAAAAAGTGACGCAATCAAACAATCGGTATCCAAAACTAAAGATATGGATTTCAATCAAAACTATCTTAAAACCAATGATAATTATCCAAACTTACTTTCGGCAGATCATCTTGTCCTGGTTATACTTCCTTGCCAATGCCATCAAAGAAGGCTCAATAATACCACCACGAAGCCTCAAAACCAGATGCAGAGTTGACTCTGAAAATTGTTTATATGCATTCAAATAAATCCACTAAAACATAATTGACAAAAGAATAATAATATGCTGGAAAAAATTATGTTAAAAGGCCAAGCTAAGTTTCATTCTTATAATTCACTAAACTAACATTAAGTTCTCAGTAAAGATGGCACAAAATTTTAATTAATAAATAAAAAAAGAGGAGAACCCTTTTGGATATTGTAATCGGCCAGAGTGCGGCCATCCTCAAGTTGCTTCCCAGCGAATATAAGTCTCTGCTGGTCCGGCGGAATTCCTAAGAGTATTTTTAATCAACAAATAATAGCCGTTAGATCTTAATGCGATAATCAGAGAAAATTCTAAAGTTTGATTTTTAACTTTATTAAGTACCTTCCTTGTCCTGGATCTTGGCCTTGACATTGTCGATGGTGTCGCTCGATTCGACCTCGAGGGTAATGGTTTTCCCAGTTAGGGTTTTCACGAAGATCTGCATTTTTTTCCTTTTCCTCTCTCTCTCTCTCTAGCTCGTTTGCAATTTGCCGATTTTGGAATTTGTTTATATGTGAAGGACTGTGTTCAGGATTAGGGTTTTTAGTGGGTTGTATGGCTCTTGTTTGGTTACGAGGTTATGGATATACTTGCTCGTCCTTTTTCAGTCTTCCAACTTCTTAGAGGTATTATCATTGAGATCCTTACAGTTTAGTAAAGTAACATCTACGTCCCCTAACGCTTGGCACTTAAAATAATTTAGGCGCATGTCATCTAGGGTGTCCATTGTTATAATTGTGTCGTGTCATTAATCGAATCATATCAAATTTAAGTAAGAATATAATTCATTTAATAATTGTATTAAAATCTTTAAAAACAAATACGACCTATTTGATAAATAGGCTTATTAATCGTTTTAGCTTGTGAACAAAAAATTGAACAGAATGTGGAGAAGAGGAAAAAGGATTGAGGAGAACCAAAATTTAGAATTATAAGCAGTTATACTTCTAGATATTTGGGGGAACTTTTGTCTTTTCTAGTGACATTCGATTATATCAAGGGTAAGTTTGTATATTTATTAGTTGACTTATTGTCAATGACTAATTGCTAGGGTTAGAAATGGGCAATTGGTTCCATTCAGTTCGATTCGAGCAGCAAAAACCAAATGGTTGAGAGATCTCTGAACCAATTGGTTCTTGTTTGGTTCAGTTTAGAACCAAACGGTTCACTAAAAAGAATTAAAAATAGAATTTATGAAAATAAAAATATAATTATAAAAATAAAAAACCCTAGCCTAATCTATATCAATATAGAGGTCTTTGACTCTTGACATGGTTGAAACATTGATATTAACCCAAAATTGGTAGTGGTCTTCTCTTTTCTTGGATACACTAATAAACTTTAATCAATTAATTAAAAAACATGGGTTTATAAATCAACTTTCAAAAGACATGAGTTTATAAATCAACTTTCAAAAGGTATGTTTTGTCAAACTTAAATTTAAGTCGATTTTAATTAGATTGCACAGTTTTGATTTGTTTAACATTCGTTCATGTGGTTCAACATCAAGAATATTTAGGTAATGAAGATGATACTTTTTATTTGTTTACATGTGATTATCAATGTGATATTATACACTATTTTTATTTTGTTTAGTTGTCGGTGCTTGGCTAATGACTCACTTTGAGAGATAATGACGATATTGTAGAAATGGAAGTTGAAGGATGAAGAAGTGGTGATTAAGAGAGTGTTCGGTGGTAATAAAACTTTGATGTGAAGTTTCTTTTGTAATTTGTAATGAATTTCTAGACTGTTGTGGGATTTTATTGTGCTTTTTATTGTTTGCAGGTTTATGAAATCAAAATTATTGTTATTGTAATAGTATATTACTATTATATTATTTTTTTAAATACATAAAGTAAGATTACTTGAACTAAATCAAATCAAACCATAGAACCAAACTAAATCGAGCTGAATTAATTTGGTTTGGTTTGGTTCGGTTCTAGTATTTAGCTTGTATTAGGTTTACAAAATCACGAACCAATTGATTTAGGTTTAGTGCACACCTTTTGTTAGGGCTAGAGTATTGACCCTTTTTTTTGTGGCAAAAGAGTACTGACTTTTCAAACCATCAGGGGCAGACTAACAACAGCTTTTATATGGATTTATAGTCAAATTTATATTTTATACCCTAATGGAAGTAACAACAAAGAAATTCCATACAAAAATTTCTTTTCTTAACATAGACCCGTGTTGGCGCATTATATCACTATATTATGGTTGAAATTCTAGTTAAATAGCTCAAGATGAGGTGAGGTTTTTCATTATAAATAAAAACGTTCCTCAATCCTTCATTATGCATGATTTGATATGGTTTATTTAATAATAAAAAATATTTATTTAATCTCATAATATTTCTACAACTATTTACTCAGTAAATCCATCGTGTAAATTTTAAAAATAAAATTTTACTATGTACATATACCCTTTGGAGATCCAAAAATAATCCTACTTTCATTTGCAATCTAATCATTTGTCATTCTACTTAAGGATAGCAAAACCGAGGTTCGAGCGCAGGTATAACAATGCTCGAACTCAGCTCGGACATGTTTTTTGGACATCCAAGCCGGGTTTTTTAATCAGGATTTTTTTAGCTTGGATTTTATATTTTATAATATTATATATGTATATTTTTAATTCAGTTTATAACTTTATAATTTTTAAATTTATTTTAATGAAATTAGATATGAAAATATGAACTTTAAATGTTTAAAATTTTAAATATATGCAATAATGGCTAAATAAATATAATTATTTAAAATAATATATATTTTTTAATATTTTTTAATAAAATGGGGTTCCAGACCGAGTCCTAGGCTTATCAAGTGATGTTGGGGACCGGCCCGACCTCATCCCTGGGGCAGGTAATACTTGGCCCGCATTGCCCGAGTCCAAGTCGAGTCCCAGCCAAGCGGATATTTTTGACATCTCTAATTCTACTAATGTCTTTGGATAAATGCGTGTTTAGTTTCTATATTTTAATTTTAATGCCCATTTGGTTCATTTATTTTAAAAAATACAACAAGATACCCTTATTGTGGTATTTTTTAAAATAAATTAACCAGTAATTACTTATTAGCAAATTAAGAAATAAATATTAGTATGACATAATTGGTATTTTCATATCCTTGCAATAATCATGCTAATTATTATTTATAATTAAATTAATAAAGCCAATTTAAAGCAATGTTTAATACCCTTGCAACAATTTTACTAAGAAATTTTTTTAATAAAAAATTAATTTACCAAATTAATCCTAAAAGTAAAACAATAACAACTAATTTTTATTTTACTTTAAGGCTAATTTTATAAATTAATTTGGTCCATTTTTATTTTTCTTTTCATTAATATCTTCAAGAATATTACTGCAATGATATTATTGTAAAAACAAAATAAATGTAAGGCTAGAATTATAGTATAATTATTAGTAAGGATGTTTTGAGGTATTTTTTAAAATATAATGATTAAATAAACACTTAACTCAAAATATAAGAATTAAACAATCACTTCCCAATTTCTTTCTTCAAATTAGAAAGAGAATAATAAAGAATCACTGTTAATGTTGCTAATATTGTAAAATATATCTGTTAATGAAAGGAAATTGAAAATTGTAAAGCCAACAAACATGGTGGTGATGGGATTATAATCAGATTCCTTTTTCCTTTCGTCATCTGATGCCTTTCATGCAAACTTTGAATAGTCATCACAATTAGTTGAGTTGCACTCAACTTGTGGGGTTACACATAACAAAAACTGTACGTATTCTATTTATTTAAATATAGATGATCTAATTAGCTAAATTCTTCTCACTGGCTTGATTTTCGTCTTTAAATTGATCTGTATATATATATATGTCATCATCACAAAATTAAAACTAACTAGAAGATTGCTATTAGCTTATGCAGAGAGAGTTTCCACAATGAGATTATTTTTTCAAAAAAAGAGAATTTTAGTCCTCAAAGGTAATTGTTTATATTGGTAAATAAAAACTTTTCAGAAAATTATGGGTGTAGTCGTGTGGAGAGTACTTTCCTCATTTGTATAATTACAACACAAATAATCTCGTGAAACCCACCTTTTTTCTGGTTTCTTAAAAGTTGTTTATTACAAAGTTTAATGAATTAGCATCCAATACGCATGAATCCTTTTGAAATCATATGCTCCAAGATTAGGGGGAAATTTATAAAAACAACCATAATACTTTTATATTTTTCAAATTTAACCTCTTAAACTTTTTCCTATCATAATTAGTCAAAGACTAATGTTTTGGATAAAATTGTGCTAATCACTGTCTTTAAATTTTCAAACAATGCCACTCTTGCAATATTCAAAATGGAAAAACAAAGCTTAAGACACTCAAAATCCTAAAAAACTCAAAATCCTAAAAACCCTCAACACTCTTAACATAACAGAAGTATAAAATCTTGAAGGTTAGTCCATATTGTGTAAATGTAGGGTTTAAGTTCAAAATTGATATAGATTTTGTTGTAAATGTTGTTATTTTTCATTTATAAAGTAATGTAATTTGTTTAAAGCACTTAGATTTGAGTTCATAAATATAAAAAATCATTGAAAACGGTAGAAACTCGAGTTAGAAACGAAATCAAATTTTGTGAGACAGGCTGGGCGACAAGTGTACTTGTATCGCAAAATTCAGCATGTCACATAAAATTACAGTATGTATGATGGCTACTTTTTTGGGGTCATAACTTAGGCTACATGTGTCCATTTTTTATGTATAATATACCATTTTGAAGCTTGCCACGAGACGAATGCAATCTATAACCTTTTTTGCCGATCTCCCCCATGGTCAAATAAAAAATTTACCTCAATTTAAGTGTGACAAGCACATGTTATAACCGTTTGTGCGGCACCCATGTAAAATATATTGTTATATTCATTTTATCATGTTTGGTAATATATAACCACATTTCTTTTTTTTTAATATTTTTTAGGTTTAATGGATTCAGTTGTGCTTTAAATATGTTACAACGGTTGGTGGGAGACATTGGTGGATGGGCGTATGGAATATGTGAATGGCAATAATACAGCTTTTTTTGTTCGAAAAGATTGTACGTTTGATCAGTTTCTGGCAAGAGTTTATGATGTTTTACAGATAAATCATAATGAATACAATATCACCATAAAGACAACTTCGAAATCTAGTAATACAATGTATCATACATGTTCATTACATATGGACATATTTAATGACGAAACGGTTAAGGTTATGTTACATATGGCCCCTAATGTGGTCAATTACGAATGCATCTCTGTATTTGTTACCACATCTCCTTTAGTTTGAAACCAAGATGTTGAGCTACTTGTAGAAACTGAAGCTTCTTTTAGAGCAAACGTCTTTATCTCCGATATTGAAGAAGAGGTATTACTATAGACATTATCCTTATAGGAACGTTACTCTCCACTCCACGACAATAATGACACCATTGATAACAATGGCATTATCGTAGCAAATGTTGAAGAAGAGGCGTTACCACTAACAACATCGTTAGAACAATGTTACTCTCCATTCTACAACAATGACTTCCGTAACAATGATGATTCTATTGATGACATCAACAACACAGAAGCAAATAATGTTTGTATGGAATCATATAATAATACAACGAACAATTATTTTAATAGTTCAGTTCATGATGGGGCATCGGTCATTTCGATATTCTTACTAATAATGAGGATGAGGATCAGAATAATATTCCTATTAATAACAAAGATAAGGGACCTATTCCTTCAATGGCCCGTTTGAGAAGGAGAACAACAGTTGAATACCTCGTAAGTCTTACTCTAGTTTTAACTTCAAACTTGGTTGCTTCAGACTTGGTTAGGAATTGTAATTATGATGATATTGGTGTGGGTAAATTGTTTGCTGAGAAGAATGAGTTAATACTAGAACTGCACAAAGTTGCCTTGAGGGGTAAGTTTGATTTCAAGATCACACAGTCGACAACGACACGTTTCGAGGCCCAGTGTTCTTCAGAATCATGTAAATAACGTATTCGAGCAATAAGGTTTTAAATGACCAGAATGTTCCTTGATTAGTGAGAAGAGTTGACAATGTACACAGTTGTTGTAATGAGGTATTAGCCAGTGGTATTCGTTAAGTAAGGAGCCGAGTTGTTGGTCATATTATCGCAGACAAGTTTATTCAGGAAAAACAGATATACACTCCAAATGACATCAGAGCAGAAATACAGCACGAATACAATGTCCAGTTAACATATCAACAAGCATACTAGGCCAAAGAAGTTGACTTTGAAATAGTTCGAGGGAACCCTACAGAGTCATGCAACTTATTTCTTAAATACTCATGTTTTGACACAAAACAAATAAAGGTATAGTTACTCACCTGCAGTGAGATGGGAATAATAATTTCTTATACTACTTTGTAGCTCTTGGATCTTTTGTCAAGAGTTTTACGTAGTGCATCAGACCAGTCATTACTATAGATGATACTCATCTAAGGTGGTTATATCGTGGAAGCATGTTTGATGCGGTATGCCTAGATGGAAACAATCAATTGTATCCATTAGCCATTAGGTTCATGAATTTGGAAAATAATGATGCTTGGGAATGGTTTATGATGAAGTTACATGGAGTGATTGATGATAGGTCGAAGTTAGTATTTTTCTCTTACCGATGCACTACCATCAAAAGAGCCATTTTAAAAGTATTCTGCACTACTGCCCATGGCGTTTGTTTTTACTATATCAAAGGTAACATAAAATCAAAATTCAAGATGTCTAAAGCTCTTTGAGATGAATTTGAGCCTACTTTCATAAATGCAGCAAAAACATATGGACAAGAGAATTTAGAAAACAGCTTGAGGGGTTGTGGCAACTTCATGCGGGTGCCGCTGACTGCTTAAAGAATAATGTAGGCACGTGTAATTGGGCAAAATCTGAGTTTGAAGGCAGAAGGTACAATATTCTTACCACCAACATTGCGGAGAGCGTAAATTTTTTCATGAGGGAACCGCGCAAATTTCCTATTACTCATCTTATTGATCACTTTAGGAAAACATTGCAGCAATGGTTTTATAACACGACTTGCCCTGACCTACATGTTAGGTATAAGGCGAATCATACGGTCTAATAACTAAAACTCGTGGCATAAACTTAATTCATGAATATATAGAAATGACCTTTACTATAAACACATAATATCTTTTATGCCTCATCTGAAAATATATTCAAACTTGCATAGTTTATGTCTCATTATATATACTCACACTACAAATATATATATAAAAACATAAGCAACATAAGCGTGCTCAAAATGCAAATCTTACAGCAATGCATCTCGTGGCCCAACCTCAATTGATTACAATTGATCTACACGAAATCCTACGGAATCCTAAGAGAAAAGGGAGAAATAGGAAACTAATGAGCTTGTGGCTCAGTGAGTGGATATTATATATATATATATATATATATATATATATATATATATATATATATATATATATATATATATATATATATATATAAAATAAAGTAGTGTACTAGTACTTATACATAATCATGGGACATAACTCCACACTGCACATAATACATCAGGAAACATGGAAATCATACATATATACATGACAAACTGCAGCAAATAGTACCTAGGGGAAATAACTCTCAATCCTCGCCGGGATCATCATTGCACGAGTAGAGCAGGGGGAAAAACCTCTCAATACCCGGCGGAATTTATCTACATCGCATGGGTAGAGTAACCGAACTCTCAATACGCATGCGCAAAGCCTATGGGAAGGGTACATATATGATGACAAGCAATCACACCTCATGACTCAATCAAACATATAATATGCGTACATGTAATCATAACATGATATTAAATCATACTATTAAGCATAAATGCTTCATGACATATATAATAATATTATTATTATCCACTCATAGATCCTTTTTCACTTCGGGATTCATTGGGACTCTTGTAGGTTCCTGAATTCTCAAATTTCTCCTTAAATACATGATTCAAAAATTAAATATTAGAACTGATAGAAAAACTTATACGTGTGATGTAAACTAAATCATAACTACTTAAATTTCATAAATCTGTTACCTATTGACTCACTGAATATAGATCTAAATGCCCAATTCTATTTCCCGTAATGTTTCTTCTAAATTCCTCTTTCCAAATTCTTTTTCTTTTCTTTTCTCTTCTCTTCTCTTTCTCTCTCGGTTTTTCTTCTTTTTCTTCTCTGTCTCACTTCAACAAAATGATGCAAAATGAGAGCTGCTTTCAATTCTTTCAAATTATATACGGCCACTGACTCAAGCACACAAATGAAGCATGCAGGTGAAGCAAGCATGTGCCTTGCATGAAGGTAGGGGCTTGCTGTTGCTTTGATACTTAGCCACATTTGGCTTATAAAGAAGCAGGTGAAGATGCATGTGCATTACATTTTATAATAGGAAAATTATGGCTGAATCAATGAGTACTCGTCTAACAATATGAGCAGACGAAATAGTCTCTGATAGAAGAACTTTGGCCAAACAAATGACTGTTCATCCAGTGTCTCAGTATCGATTTCATGTTTTGGGTGGTGGTATTAAAGAGGGGATAGTTGACATACGTGACAAGACTTGTTCCTGTAGAGTATTCCAACTTGATCAGCTTGTTTATGCACATACAATTGCTGCTTGCCCAACCATACGAGTGGATTACATAAGCCTTTGTTCTGATTTTTACATTAAGGAATCATTAGTTACGGTTTATGCACAACTAGTAGAGCCAGTTAGCGACTTGGCAGATTGGGAGGTTCTAGAGGAAATTCAAGCAATGAAAGTTAACCCACCAGTAGAGGCACCACCATCTGGTCGTCGTCCAGAGCTCAGAATACCCTCTGTTGGTGAGCATGTAAATAGGAGAACTGTAAGATGTGGGCGGTCCATAATCGTAAGTGATGTAAGAATCCTGTTGCGTCGAATCGAAACTAATTGGAAAATACTTATGTATTTTGAGAGCTTATTTTTTCTTTGTTTACAGAATTATAAATGATGAAGTATTTAATTTGAATTATATTACAAAATAATTATTTAAATTGTATCTGAAAAAGAAAAATTCCGCATACATCAATATTCAAATGAATACAATAGGCTAAAGTCCAATATCACCATTAAATATGTCCATAGCAATCTTCTTCCAAAAATACTACCCGTGGCTACCACTAAAATCAAGTCTAAGTTCAAACATTAAGTACATTGTCAACATCAATAAAAAAATGCCGCAATCGTCACTTCTAGCTCTTGTTGTGGTACATCCTTTACTACTATAACTTTCCAAGGGTCGGCACTTTGTAACTCCTGTTGGATATCGTAGAATCCAACGTCTTTAAGCCATCGAGGGAAAACGACTTCAAGTGGCTTGAAGTTCTACTCGTATGTTTTATCTTCGCAATATTCCAACAACAAGTCCTAAATCTACACATTCTTCCTACGAAGGTCCACTCGGGCTATTATCCAGTGATCGTCGCCCAGATTCACAGGAATGAATACCTAAATACACAAATTATCATAAATTTATCATCTTTGTTGTGTCTACAAGTATTAAAAAAAATAAAAAACACATTAGATTGTGTAGCAATACACACCATATCGACGTCTATGAACCGTTTAGACATGATGTCTGGCAGCCCATCAATATAACTATTGAAGTTGTAGCTATATTGTAATGAATTGACATCACAATCATCATTTTTCCATATCTACTTCAACAACACCTAGTAGATATATTACATACAAAATAAGAAATTAAAAGGACTCAAAGCTTTAAGAGATAAGATATTAAATCAATTATTATAAGTTTTATGAACTCATTATCCAAAGAAAGGTGTTTGCGTGCGTGACATGCTGAGGTAAGGCATTCAGATACTACCTTTGCTTTTCACTAATCAACTGAAAGTAGTCATGGATATGCTGTAGAGAAAAAGAAATATGTCAATTTAGAATATAAGACAATATAAAAAACTTCAAGAAATAAAATTCAACATTACTTACCTCATCCCCTAGCCATCTAAGTGAAGCGTGGCCCAATGGTATTTGGAAAAATTGGTACGACTGTTGAATGGTGTGATCCACTGTGATTTTACCGGCAAACCACTGATTGACCTCATGAAATAGCCTTGGATCCTCTAGTCTTCTAAGTGGATTTATATCCACACTCGTTCTTTTGTTGATCTCATGGTCCATTATTTTGAATATGGGTAGAGGCTTCACATTCCTCACTCTCTTGAAAGACAGAATCATGTAAGGACTGTTAAACACGTAGGAATGTCAGTAGGGATGTCCAAACTTACTTATGCTTGGTGGTGCATTTGTGAGTATTTAGACACTATCACCACTTAGGTCCCCGTAGATGCTGTACAATGACAGGGGACTGTGGTCATCACGATCACTAACATCAGTATAAACTCCACGGTCATCAGGAACCTTTCGATTAGGAAAGATAAACATATTAAACTCATATCGGATTAAAAAGTAGAGAAAAACAAATATAAAATGTTTAACTTGCTCACTGTATACAAGCGTCGAATCAGGGAATCATCATATGACCATTTGGATGTACCATCTATGTTTGAATGAATAAACCTCATGACAACTTTTCTAAACTCTCTTTGTTCTTTGCGCTCTACCTTAAATGCTGACTTAAGTTCAGAAATGGAACGAGTAATCTTGTTTATTCGTTGTATGACATAGTCAGTCATAACGAAACTTTGTCTTTGACTGTTATTAAGAAACAAAAATGTAACGAGATTGTGTTAAAAGCATTTATTAATTTATATACAAGAAATAAAAATGATCATTAATGAGGATGTAACCTCTGAATCTTGTGTGCCATTGAAATTGTGTGATTGATCGTCATTCTCAACTGCAACAGACTCATCCTGAAGGGGGTTTTGCTGCTCATGTGTTTCACTTCTAGTGTCTTGCGGCTCCTGTACTTCCTCTCAAATAGGCGGCAGATTGATTGTAGATTGATGCTGCACATGATACATAAAAAATAATAAAACAATAGACAATATTATCGAGCTTTAGTGATGTTTTAAATTATATATATAATGTACTCAATGATTACATTACGAACCCATATTAGGATGTATGGTACATGATCCTTCACAGTCTTCCAATAATTTTTTACCTTTTCCTTTGCATCTAGTTGGATGATTTGTATAACATTCCCCTGCCATAGAGTAGAAAAAATTTTACGTTGAAGTAACCATATAGTACTTAATAACATTAATGGTTATTTTGTGCATATAATACTTACAATAGGAGTGTTATCACTGAAAAACAAATGCACAATATCATATCTTATTTTTGAAGAACCAAATGCCTTCCATTTTAAGATGCAGGGAATCTTCTTCGTTGTTTTCACAGCCCACTTTAATGGCAGCCTCTCAATCACTTTAAAAAGCTAAGCCTGTAACAAGCAGAGTTACAAAATTAGAAAAATTAACTTCGTGAATTCATAAGTAGATATATGAACTTAATCTTTTTTTTTTAATGTTAATCCATCTGAACTCCATGACTGAAGCCATAAAGATTGTATTTCTTAATATTATGAGAAGGATCTTCTAAGCGATCATTCTTAAATTTATCTACTTTTTGGTTTAGTGCATTATCAATACTATTGTATACCGTTTCCCACGATATACGGCCCCATGGATGATTTCGGAAGTGATTTATATTATCAACATAATTCATCAATTGAAAATCAGCCTGCCTGCTGTCTTTTCTCCTATTCAGTACCCTATCCGCAAAGTAATACAACACGATTTTGAGGGCATCATCGTCATCCATAGAACGAAAGTTCAAATTGGCAAATGCAACATCTGACTGTTTGAGGGTCAAGTCTTTAAACCTACCATCAAAATACCCATGGAGTAACCTATGGTGCACTGGTGGCTTTTTTGGTATGATGTGTTGACCACTGAAAAGTCTTGTAACTAGGCACCACTCTCCAATTGATAAACATGTCAAATGCTCTCTTATTAGAAACTACAACTGATCTTCATTGGTTTCTTCATGTGCCACATGCCTAAGCAATATATTAGGGATTATAACACTACTGAATGTATATCTCTCCAAATCCATGAAGTGCCCGAAAATATCACTATTGAATAATGATAATTGTTTGGGCATTAATTTACTCCGGATAGCTTCAACGACTATTTTAAATTTTGATGTCTTCGTAATAAGACCCGGGAAATGATCATGAAAGCCTAACTTCATCATGCCAGGATCTTTCCTTGGTGCGGGTGGATTACGCTTTGTTAGTTTTTTTTGCACCATGTGTCTATAACAAAATCAAATTATATTCGTTATTAAAATTTACAAAATTATTATAATAAAAGTTTAAAATAAAAATTATGAAAAAATTACAAATAAACAAAAATTATGCAACAAAATACATTTTCTGTGCACAATTTGTGTTTTTGTGCCAAGCGCCCGTCGCACAAAACACATGCTGTGTTCTTGTGCTACAGGCAGCGTGTCGCACATATTCGTATGCAATGGGTTGCCAGTTGCACAAAAATATAAAGACTGTATTTTCTTGCTGGGCTCCTATCACACAAAACTCACGCTGTGTTTTTGTGCGATAGGTAGCCCGTCGCACAAAAATACAGTGTGTGTTGAGCTCGGTATAAACACACAGGTTCTGTGTTTTTGTGCAACAGGCTACCTGTCACACAAATTCTTGTGCGACGGGCAGTTCTGTGTTTTTGTGTGAAGGACTACCTATCACACAAATTCTTGTGCGATGGGTAGCCCGTCACACTAAAACACAGAGCGCTTGCTCTGTGTTTGTGTGATGGTTGTTGCCCATCGTACAAATTTGGTACGATGCCCAACCCATCGCGCCAAACTCATGCGACAGGCAACAGCTCGTACCAACTGCTGCTTCCCTAAATTACCACCATCACAACCTCCCTAACCACCACCAACAATATCCAAAAAAACTCAATCCATCATCACCACCACCAACACAACATAACAACAACAACAATACCCAACAACAATAACACAAAACCATAACACGAAGCAAGAACGAAGCAATAACTCATCTAGGTTTTTGAATTTCAACTGTTGATTTTGGAGATCTTGGAAGATTTTGAACATGATTTAGGTTATTTTGGCTGCCGACGGTGGACTCCGATGCTGCTCTAAGCCACCAACGATGTGTAAGGGATTTCAGTGATACAACTTTCGATGAGAGGGTGAGGATTTCGGCCACATAGAATAGTGAAAATGATAGGGGTAGTTTGGTCCTCAAATTTCATATGTGGCTAATTTTGATAAAAAAAAAAACTTGGGGTTTAAATTTGAAAAAGAAAAAAGTATAATGGCTATTTTTATAAATTTCCCAAGATTAGGCTAAAATCTAGCAGTGTAGTATTTCGTAAAATTGGTTCTTAGGCATTAGAATAAAAACAATAATAATAATACATTGGAGAGGAAATTTTTTAGATAAATAAGTTCGCTTGTGAAATAATTCTCGTGTTCTTAATGAACTTTTTTAATCTTAATTCGCATGGGAAGAATAAGGTGACGTGCCCAGTGGAGTTAGAAATTGGAGACTTGGCATTATTTTTAGCATTTAATTTAAAGTTTATTTGATTGAAATAAATGATGGGTTTAATATTTTTATCAGCAAGAAAAACTATGGATGCTGGGTAATGTTGAAGCCCATGTGAACAATGAAGAAAAACGTGTTTGTTGGGGTTTGGAGGGAGAAAGAAATAATGTTTGGAAGAAGGATAATCTTTGAATTAAAGTGAGCATTAATAGCAGTGAGATGACTTCCCCAATAGAAAATAGTGAGATAATTGTGGGAATTTGGATAGAAATTAAAGTCGGTTGCCGAATAATACTTAGAAAGCATATTAACAATTCCATATCTTTGTAAATATAGAAAATATAGATAAATATTGAAATATCTTTATAAATATAGAAAGCTTAGATAGGCATGGTCTCTTTTTCTTTTAGTTTCGATACTCCTTGTTCCCCAAGGAATTTACTTTGTATAATTAGCATCGTTAATGCCAATTGTAACACATAGAGATTTTGGTAAAGTCTTTTTCCATCAAATTCGTGTCCAATTTTACATGGTATCAGAGCGCGGTGATCAAATTTATTCTTTATAGGTAAATTTTTTACAAAACACAAACAACTAAAAACCTTTAATTGGGACAAATCAGGTGCTAAACCAAAAAGCATTTCATGTGGGGATTTACCTTGTAATACTTCATTAGACAACTTATTTATCAAATATACTACTGTAAAGATGCATTCACCCTAGAATTTGATGGGCAAATTGGCTTGAAAACGTAAACTTCGTGCAACTTCAAGGAGATGGCGATGTTTACGTTCTATGACTCCATTTTGTTGTGGCGTCACAACTTCTTTGATGAATAGTACCTTTATCTAGAAAACAGTTGTTGCAAATCTTTAACAAGCAACTCAGTCCCATTATCAGAATGCACATTTTTAATGTCAAAATTAAATTGATTTTTAACCAAAGCATGACAAGAACAAAGGTGCATTTTGGTTTCGGTTTTTGTTTTCATTAAATATAACCAAGTGCACCTTGTATAATCATCAACAATAGTTAAAAAATAATAGTACCCGAAGAACTAAGAGTAGAAAAAGGACCCCAAACGTCACAATGGATTAATTCAAAAGGAGTTTTACTCTTAATACTATTAACAGAAAAAGGCATTCTAGCTTGTTTGGCATTATGACAAATATCACAAACATAATTCTTATTAAAACTAACCAAAGGATTAGATTCAGAATGTGATTCTAAACGACTAAGAGAAGGGTGGCCAAGTCTCCAATGCCAAGTATCAATCTCACGGGTTGAAGCCATTTGAGAAGTAAAGGAAGATGCGGTAGGAAGTTGTATGTGAAAAAGGCCCTCACGAAGTCTACCCTTGCCAATCTTCTTTTTCGCGTACAGGTGTCCGAATCAAAGTGGTAAAGGGTTGGAAATACATCATATAGAATCAATGGATTCATGGCAAATTCACAAGAATCAGAAGAAAAGATGACTTGATATTTATTTGATTTGGTTAATTGACTAACCGATAATAGATTGAATTTAAAGCTTGGGATATAAAACACATTATCAATAAAAAATCTGGAGAAAAAGAAACCTTTCCTATATGAGTAACAAGGGCCATTGTGCTATCTGGTAATTGAACATAAAGAGGCACATGACATGATTCATAAGAACTACAGCAACACACTTTGAACTTAAGCTCTCTGTTATTCAACTTTTACCATCTTTCCATGAGTTAGATAGAAAGGACCCATATTTACACATTAAGAAATTTCTTGACATATACTCTACATTTCATTTTCAAAATTTTAATGATGAATCAATTAGGCTTCATATGTTCTCTTTCTCATTAAAAGATAAAGCAAAAGCTTGGTTGAATTCACTTCTTGCTGGATTTATTACTACGTGGGATGAATTGAGTAATAAGTTTCTCACCAAGTTTTTCCCTATGTCCAAATCAAATGCCCTTAGGAGAAAGATAAGTGATTTTTTTCAAAGAGAGGGTAAGCAATTTTATGAGTGTTGAGAAAGATTCAATGATTTACTCCTTAAGTGTCCCCACCATAGTTTTGAGAAATGGAGACTTATACAATGCTTTTATAATGGTCTAATTATGTCAAATCGTCATATGGTAGAGTCTATGAATGGTGGGAGATTCTTGAACCTACATGAATGGGCTGGGAGATTCTTGAACCTACATGAATGGGCTGCATGAGATTTCTTTAATTCACTTTCTGAAAATTCTCAACAGTAGAATTTTTCAAATTAAAAAGAAAAATCATCTCAAGTTTCTAGAAAGGGTCTATATAAAGTTAAGGATAATTTTGATGTGAAAGCCACTCGAGCTACTCTTACTAGGAAAGTAGATGCCTTAGCTCTGAATCAATCAATGAATCATCACCCTAGTGTAGCTAATGAGGTTTGTGCTCTTTGTTCCAACCTATCTCATATAGCACAGAATTGTCCTTCGTTACCAGCTTATCAAGAGGCTTATTCTGAGCAGGTACATGACTTACAATCATATGAAAAACCTCCAATAGTTCATATTTACCCACATATAATCCTAATTAGAAGAATCACCCTAATTTTTTCTGGAAACAAAACCAGCCTTTATTAAGCCAATCAACAAGTATATCCCTCTGCCCAACAGCCTATGTCTCAATTTGTTGCACCCCAACAAAGAAAACCTTCTTTAGATGATACACTTCAAAATTTCATTCAGTCAATCCAACAAGCCTTTCAGTCAAACACTCAAGCTATTCTAAATCTTAAATATCAATTGGGTCAATTAGCAACTACTGTAGCAGAGAGAGAAAAAGAAAAATTCACAGGTCAACCAGTTCTTAATCCTAAAGGAGTATATGAAGCAGGATCAAGCTCAAGCCATCAGCATGAAAAAGCAAAATCTATCATGACTTTGAGAAGGGGAAAATTATTTGACAAAAAAGTGGAGGTTCTAACAAGAAAGACATATGAACCTACTTCTTTAGATACAATTCCATGGCAAGACTCATCACCAGAAGAAAGTGGCCCACCAGCTTATATTCCTAAGGCTCATTTTCCTCAAAGGTTAGCAAAGGTAAAGAAAGGGACTTCAACAGGTGAGATTATGAAAATCTTCAAGCAGGTAAGTATAAGCATCCGTTTACTTGATGCTATTAAGCAAGTTCCCTCATATGCCAAGTTTTTGAAAGATTTATGCACTAAAAAGAGAAATTTGTATGTCACCAAAAAGACATTTTTAACTGAACAAACTAGTAATTTACTTCAATGTAAGATGCCACCAAAATTTAAGGATCCAGGTTCCCCCTACTATCACATGTGTTATAGGGAACCAATTGTTTGATAAAGCATTATTGGATTTAGGAGCTAGTGTTAATCTTTTGCCTTATTCTGTTTACATACAGCTTGGCCTAGGTGAATTAAAGTCAACTTCTATTATTTTACAACTTGCTGATAGGTCAATAAAAATACCTCGTGGTATTGTAGAGGATGTGTTGGTTTAGATTGACAAATTTTATTATCCTATTGATTTTATTGTTATTGATACTCAACCTGTACAGGATCCTAAAAAACACACCCCAATTATTCTAGCTCGTACTTTCTTAACTACAACTGATGCTCTTATTAATTGCAGGAATGAAAACATGTAGCTATCCTTTGGTAATATGACCATGGAATTAAATATTTTTAATATTACCAAGCAGCCACATGAAGAAGATGAATTTGTTGAAGTAGATATGATAGAAGAATTAGTAGAAGATTCATTCGTTTCTAACCCCAGTGACGATCCATTAGAGGCATGTTTAACTCATTCTCGTTTATTTTCTAATGATGACAGTGCAATTCTAGAAGTCAATGCCTTACTTGATGCAACTCCAATTTTGGACACAAATAAATGAAAGACAAAACCAGAACCACTGCCTCATTATGAGAAGAAGATTAGCTCATCTGCATAGACAATACCAAAATTGGAACTTAAAGCACCGCCCGACACTATGGAATATGCATTCTTAGGAGAATCTAACACCTTACCTGTCATTATTTCTTCTTCCCTTGATCTTCTGCAAAAAGGTAAGTTGTTAGGTATTCTAAAAGAGCACAAAAGAGGCAATAGGATGGACCATTGCTGATATTAAAGGTATTAATCGAGTAGATTGCATGGATCGTATTCACCTTGAAGAAAATACTAAGTCAATTAGGGAGATGCAACATAGGCTAAATCCTAACATGAAAGAAGAGGTAAGAGCTGCAGTAATAAAATTATTAGATGCATGAATTATTGATCCTATTTTAGATAGCTCTTGGGTTAGCCCTATGCAAGTTGTTCCTAAGAAGTCTGGTGTTACAGTAGTTACTAATGCTAATAATGAATTAATTCCTACTAGAGTAACTACAAGTTAGTGTGTTTGCATCGATTACAGAAATTTGAATTTAGTCACAAGAAAATATCATTTTCCTCTTCCATTTATTGATCAAATACTTGATAGACCTGCAGGTCATGACTTTTATTGTTTTCTAGATGGATATTCAGGTTATAATCAAATCCCTATAGCTCTAAAGGACCAAGAGAAAACTACTTTTACTTGCCCTTTTGGAACTTTTGCATATAGGAGAATGCCATTTGGTTTATGCAATGCGCCTACTACATTTCAAAGATGATTTTTCTATTTATCGAGATTCTTTTAATGAATGTTCGCATCATCTAATGTTAGTTTCTCAGAGATGTAGAGAAAAGAACTTGGTTTTAAATTTGGAAAAAGGTCATTTCATGGTAAAACAAGGTATTGTTCTTGGCCATATAATTTCCAGCATAGGTATAGAAGTTGACAAAGCCAAGGTAGATTTAATTTCTAATCTTCCACCTCCTAAATCCGTAAAAGAAGTAAGATCTTTCCTTGAACATGCTAGTTTTTATAGAAGATTCATTAAAGATTTTAGTAAAATTTCTAGACCCTTATGCAATTTACTTGTTAAAGATGTGCCTTTTATCTTTGATGATTCTTGTCTTGATGCTTTTGAAAAACTTAAGAAATTGTTAACTTTTTCACCTATCATTCAGCCACCTAATTGGGATTTGCCTTTTGAAATTATGTGTGATGCATCCGACTATGCTGTAGGAGCAGTGTTAGGACAAAGATTAGATCATTTGTCTTATGTTATTTATTATGCTAGTGCGGCACTCAATGATGCACAATTGAACTATTCAACTATAGAAAAAGAAATGCTAGCTGTGGCGTTCACACTAGATAAATTCAGATCTTATCTTATAGGTTGTAAAGTGATTATTTTTACTGATTATACTGCTTTGAAATATTTACTTATGAAGAAAGGTGCTAAGGCAAGATTGATTCACTGGGTGTTACTTTTACAGGAATTTGACATTGAATTTAGAGATAAAAAGAGTTTTAAAAACGTTATGGCAGATCATTTGTCTCGCCGTGATCTTAAATTTATTCCAGAATCCTTACCTTTGAATGAGTTTTTCCCAAATGAACAACTTATGAGTATAAATGTTTTATTATGGTTTGCTGATATAGTTAATTATCTTACTACAGGTCAAATCCCAGAACACTAGACCAAGCAAGATAGAACAAAGTTCTTAGCTAAAGTGAAGAATTTCTTTTAGGATGATCCCTATTTATTCAAATATTGTGCTGATCAGATTATTACTAGAGCTGGCAAAATTTGACACGACCCAAATACCCGACACAAATAAATGGGTTTGGGTTATTAAATTTGACACGATTATTAAATGGGTTGGGTCCGGGTCAACACGGTTTTTTTCCGTGTCGGGTTAGGGTTTAAATTTTTAACCCATTTATCCTATCAATGACACGATTATTAAGCGGGTAATCGTGTCCTGTCAACCCGAACCCTCTAACATGACCAAATAAAATATGACATTTTTGATAATTTTTAAAAAATTATAAGCATACATTTATAATTAAGATAAATAAAATAAAATAAAAAAATAAGCTTAGCATATTGCGCCAATAGATAAAATTTTCTTACCACTAATTAAAAAAATAATTACCGCCTAAAAAATCTAGACTGCCGCCAATCAAAAATTGAAAATAAAAACGCCAAATTGCTGTCATAAAAAAAAAATTGCCAGTGCCACAATCCGTATACAGATATACCCCTGTCTTAACCACACACCGGACCCACTTTCTTTTTCATTCGCAAACTCTTAAATAAATCTCAAGTTTCAATTCTAGCAAGTTGCAGGACTTTGATTGACTGTTTTTGAGCTCAAACGTTCATGGTTAGGTTAGTTTATAAAGTAATTTCTCAATTATTTAAATATTGTTTGCATTCTTTAATGGGTTTTGTTTTCTATTGCCTTCTTCATCCGTGTGCTTACAGCTTTTACAGTTTGCTTTGATAATAATTCTTCTTAAATTTGTTTAATTTTTTTTCACACTTAACTGCATTCCTCTGTTAATAACTTAATGTTACAATCATTATTGATATTAATTTTATTGGCTACAGTAATAACATGGAAACAGACGGTAATTCAGCTAACATTGAAGCCGTTTTACATGGACATCAGGTGAATTTGGTGGAGTTAGAGGAAGATGGTGACATCGTTGTTTCAAAGAAACAACGCAAGAGGAGAAGAACATCTAAAGCATGGGGTATGTTCACTAAATTGCCATTAGATGCATATCATGATGGAAAGGAAAGGTCTATGTGTATTTGTGGAAAAGTTTACATTAGCGAAAGTAGTTATGGGACTGGTAACATGATTAAGCATATTAAAAAATGTCCTAAGTTAAAAAAGCCACGGGATCCTCATCAAATGATTTTAGACCATTTAGGTTCTATAGGGTCATGTTCTTCAGAATTTGATCAAGATGTCTTCCGTGAGTTGTTGTCTACAGCAATTGTGAAGCATGGGTTACCTTTTCAGTTTGTTGAGTTTGATGCAATTAGAACTTGTTTTGAGTTTCTGAATTCTGAAGTACAAAATATTTCTAGAAATACAGCAAAAGTGGATATCCTAAAAGCTTATAATGCAGAAAGACTTAGGATTAAAGCTATACTAGAGGAGGTTCCTGGTAGAATTTGCTTTACCACTGATTTGTGGACTGCCTGCACTACTAATGGATACATGAGTCTTACTGCACATTTTATGGATAAAAATTGGGTTTTACAAAAAAGATTGTTGAACTTCACCTTGATGCCATCTCCATATATTGGACTTTGTTTGTCTAAAAAGTTATTATCTTTATGGATAGAATGGGGTGTTGAGAAGAAGGTGTTTTCTACAACATTGGACAATGCGTCAGCTAACAAGGCATGTGTTACTATGCTAAAATCTCAGTTGAAAATTAAGAAAGCATTATTGTCTAATGGTGATTATTTGCATATGCGTTGTTGTGCTCATATTATCTATTTAATTGTTCAAGATGGATTCAAAGCAATAGAGGGAGAACTTTATAAAATTCGTGAAAGTGTGAAATATGTGAAAGCATCTCCAGGTAGAAAACAAAAGTTTTTGGAGTGTGTTAATCAAATGTCCCTGGATTGGAAAAAAGGCTTGAGACAAGATGTCCCTACAAGATGGAATTCCACTTATATTATGTTGGATTGTGCACTTTATTACAAAAGTAATTTTTTTCACTTAGCTATAAGTGATTCTAATTATAAGTACTGCCCTTCAGAAGATGAGTGGAATAAATTAGAGAGAATTAGTAATTTTTTAGTACCTTTTTACGAGATTACTTGTATATTTTCTGGGTCAAAGTATCCCACTTCAAAATTGTACTTTTCGAAAGTATTTGCGGCTTATGTAACTTTGAGGGAATACTCAGAAAATGGGGATGGCTATATGAAAGACATGGGCAAGAGGATGCTTGAGAAATTCTTGAAGTATTGGTCTGACTTTTGTACAATTTTGACAATAGCTGTTGTCTTGGATCCTTGTTACAAGTTACAATTTGTTGAATGGGCATACAAAAAGGTTTATGGTGATGATTCAAATGAGTTAAAAAAATGGAGAGAAGTTATTTTTATTGTTTAATGAATATATGCTCATTTCGACTCAATCTACCAGTACATCTTCCATGCAAGGTTCTGTTTTTCACTTGAATGAGAATGATGATAAAAAAGGCAGAGGAAAATTGGATTCATGTCTTGAGGTTAGTTTTATTTATATAGATATTTTTAATTGCAACATATTCTTGTTTATTTCATAGTTACATTTTATGTTTAATGAATTTTAGTTACATTTCATGTTTGTTGAATTATTCCTTTTTCTTTTTTTTTCATGTATAACAGGAATTTGATAATTTTGAGAGCATGGAATTTAGTTACACCCAAAAGACTCAGCTGGAGCTTTATTTGAGTGAACCACGAGTTGATAGGAGTAATCACTTAGATATTTTAGGCTTTTGGAAAGACAACCAAATTCATTATCCTGAACTAGCTTCCATGGCTCGTGATGTTTTAACCATTCCAATATCAACAGTTGCATCGGAATCAACTTTTAGTGTAGATGGTCGGGTTCTTGATCAATTTCGAAGTTCACTTAAGCCCGAAACAGTGGAATCAATTGTTTGCAGTAGAGATTGGATTTTTGGACAAAAAGGTTATCTTTTTTTCTCAATTCTCTTGTCTTAATATAATATTTGTTATGGTAGATTTGGATTATGGTTATTTACAATTTTGAGATTTGATTTTGTTTGTTTCTTTGGCTTATAGTGTTGCCGCATGTCCTTTCTGACTTGATGAAGTGTTGCCTTTATTGTTTATTTACTTTAGTAAATGCAATGGTTTCTATGGATGAGCTAACTACTGATATACTCGAGCTCAACAATTAATAGTGCTCCATCGGAAGCAGATGTTATTGATAATTGACAAGTTTAATCATTTATTAATTTCTCTTTTTTTTTAATTCATATTTGCATTAAAATATACTTATATTTTTTATTTTAAATCAATTTGTAGGTGCTAAATATCATAACTCAAATATTAGAGATGATTATCCTTTTTTTTTCTTTTGTGAAGGATAAACATATATTTGGACTATGGCATTCTATTTTGTAAAATTCTATATAGATTCGGAATTTTGATGGTCTAAATGTGTAATATTTTGATAGATATGTGTATTTTATAACATCGATATATTATATTAGTTACATATATACATAATGGAATGCAATTTGCGTCAATTGGGTGTGCAATATTTGATGTAAATAATGTTTAATATATAGATATTAAGCGAGTTATTGGGTAACCCGTTTATTTTCCGTGTCGGGTTTGGGTCTCAATATTTTGACACGATAATTAAATAGGTCGTGTTTTTGTCAGCCTAAATTTGACACGACACAATGACCCGTTTTGCCACCTCTAATTATTACGCGATGTGTTCTAGAGAATGAATTTCAAAGTGTCATCTCTTTTTGCCATAAACAAGCTTGTGGAGGCCATTTTAGTGCCAAAAAGACAGGTACAAAAATTTTACAATGTGGTTTTTATCGGCCTACTCTTTTTCATGACGCTTATGTTTTCTGTTCTGTGTGTGATAGGTGCTAACGCATGGATAGCATTTCAAAGAGGAATATGATGCCACTCAATCTTATTCTTGTGGTTGAGATCTTCGATGTATGGGGTATTGATTTTTTGAGACTTTTTCCTTTATCTTTTGGTTATCAGTATATATTAGTTGCGGTTGATTATGTGTTGAAGTGGGTTGAAGCCGTTCCATGCAAAACTAATGATCGCAGGGCTGTAATGAAATTGTTGAAGAGTAATATCTTATCTCGTTTCGGTTTCCCTAGAACTATAATTAGTGATGGTGGTACCCATTTTTGTAATAAACCTTTCAAAACTCTTTTGGACAAATATTCCATTACACATAAGATTGCCACCCCATACCATCCTCAAACTAGTGGTCAAGTAGAGATTTCTAATCGAGAGATCAAGCAAATTCTAGAAAAAACAGTTAGGCCAGGTAGAAATGATTGGTCTTTGAGACTTGATGATGCATTATGGGCATATAGAACAGCTTTCAAAACACTAATTGGAATGTCACCTTATAGACACATGTATAGGAAGGCATGTCATCTACCAGTAGAGCTAGAACACTTTGCATATTGGGCTATCAAGAAATTTAATTTTGACATGCAACAAGCTGGTTCCAAGAGAAGATTGCAACTAACAAAACTTGAAGAGATCATGAATGATGCTTATGAGAATGCTAAGATTTACAAGCAGCAAATGATAGTCTTTCATGATAAGTACATTTTGAGAAAATCCTTTACGCTAGCTCAAAAAGTACTTTTATATAATTCTCGACTGCATCTCTTTCCAGGTAATTTACGTTCTCGATGGTCTGGTCCTTTTATAATTCGTACTGTGTTTCCTTATGGAGTAGTTGAGATTGAAAATCCTAAAAATTATGATTTATTTAAAGTCAATGGTCAAGGATTAAAACCATTTTTAGAGTTAAGATCACCAAAAATTGAGGAGATACTTTTAGATGATCCTGTTTATCAGGATTAATTAATTCTATCTTTACATTATTGTTTTATTTAAATAGTAGTCTTTTCTTTCATTGTTTGTTTTTCTTTTCTAGTATTTTTCTCTTCTAACGTTTTATTTTTATTTGTCATTTTATTTTAAGCTTTCCCAACCCATTCAGGTGTGATCTCTCTAACTTCTTCTTTTATTATTTATATTTTGAACTTTTTCATCTTTTTGCATGCATATATTTTATTTTTGAAACATTGAGGACAATGTTCCAAATAAGTTTGGTGATGGGAATAGTGTGTGCTTTGTTTATTATTAAAACAAAAATTCAAAAAAATTTTGTTTCTATATGAAAAGCCAACAATAAGAACTTGATTGACAATGAATATGGTTCTTAGAAATGGTTGAATATTGTCTAAGTTTATACTTAGTTCTTGTGTTAATTCCTCTTGATTGAGATTCTTTTAAACACCATGAGAATTAATATCAATTCTTTCATAATTTTGACTTGAAATTTGAAATTAACACAACTTGGGTTGAGAATTTTAGATTGAGTAAATGACTATTTGCCTTGATTCTTATCTCCACAATACAAAATAGTATACAGAGGCACTAAAGTCAGAAATAGCTACCTATAACCCTTAAGAGTGAAGCTATCCTTAAGTAATTTGGGCTTATATACCATTAGTATGTAGAGGATAATCTACCATGAGAAGAAGGCTACCTTAAGGGGTAGAGTGAAAGCTCCTAACTATGGTTATAAATACCAAAAAAAAAAAAATAGTATACAAAATAATCAAGTGCGTGTGCTAAAAAAAAATCAAAAGAAAATGCACATAAAAGCCGTGAAAAAGAAAAAAAATTAGAGATCAAGATGATAAGATTAGTTTGACCTACTCTTTTCTTTGTTCAAGGCAAAGGCTGTTGTTATTGAAGGTTTTGGGAATAGATTTTGATTGAATTGATTCACACACACATTACAAGAATCAAAAGAGAGATGGGATTTACCATTGAATTAAAGTTAGAACTTTGTCAATATTTAAAATTTTCTTTAAGCTATATAATTTATACAATATTTGAGGCTAATTTTATGTTTTATTTAAATCTTGTTGTTCTTTTTATGTTATTTTATCTTTTTAAAAAAATAAATGAATGATGTTTGTGGGTATCATCGCTGAAGCCCTCACGAGATTATAACTCGTCTACTAGGGCCGCTTAGGGTTTAAAGGCTTGTTGCATATGCTAAATGCAATCACGATCACCTGCAAAAGTGATTTAGTTAGGATTTACTTTTTGTTACTTTTATTTTTGTTTTTGGTTTTAGTTTTGTTCGAGGACTAGCAAAATTTAAGTTTGGGGGTATTTGATGAGCATATAATATATACATACTTTATCCTTAATTATATAATTATGAGTTATGATTATTTATTATTTTTAATTAATTAACGTGTTTTATTGAATAGGAAATTAATTGGAGAATATGAATAAAAAGGGCATGAAGAAGTTCAATTTAGGAAGCAATAAAGATTAAATTGGAAGACAAAAATATAGCCAAGAATTAATGGAATCTGAACGGAAGAAATCAAAGCAATTAATTAATCCAATTCAGGAATATTGAATAATTGAAAGATTTAATCTTGCCAATTGCCAATTTGACTGCACGTGTAGAGATTTCAACTTCAAAAGTGGAAACAAATTTGGTGGCATTATTTAGGTAGCTTGATTTTAGAATTGGAAAATGATTAAATTCGAATACAAATTGAATTTGGCCAATTAATGCACATGGATTCTTTTTCATAATTGGTGATTATGGGCATTATAAATAGAAGCCGAAGGGACTCAAGACGGAGGCATTCGGCGGAGATAAAGAGATAAAGAGCAGAAGCGGCAGCAGCACTTCAATTTGTCCATTGCTGGATTTTTTTTATTTTGTTGCTCCCAATTTAAGTATGTCTAGCTAATTTTTTATACTAAGGTTAAGGATGAAACCTTATTCAATGAAATAACTATCTTTTTGTTTAATTAATTCCATACATGTGTGCTTTAATGTTTATGGTTCTTGTTTTATATGATTAGTTGGATGTTATTAAATCTTTTCGTCAATTCTGTCATGCATTATTGATTGTTAAGATTAATATTTAACTAAATCTATGCTTGAATCTATAAAGTCTATATATGATTTTCTTTGATTCTTTGTCTTTCATTAAATTGTTTACATAGGGTTCTTAGAAAAACGTTGACTCTTTATTATTCAATATGTTTACATAGGATGCCTATATATCATACTATTAAGCAGAAAAAAAACATGCACAAGATTAATTTTAATTGGGCTTAATTATTATATCCATGAGATGATATAGATTGATTTCGAGTTGTCACTCTAAAATTAAGGATTAATTTATAATTAGATAATTACTAGTTGAATATGACGGATTCTAAAACTTTAACCTTTGTCTTATTAAAATTTCCTTTGCTTTAATTGTTTTCTTAGATTAATTAGTTTAATTTCTCTTAAAACTCAATTTGCTCAACTAAGTTAAGATTAATATTAATTTTAGATTTAAATTAGATTTTTCAATTTAAAGCAATCCTTGTAAGTTCGACCTCGTTACCACTACTCTATTTCTTGATTCGTGCGCTTGCGAGTATATTAAAATTTTTCACAACAAGTTTTTATTGAGTATCCTTTTAGACAAAAGGGATATCGTATATATGATATTGAAACTAAAATCATTCATGTGTCAAGTGATGCTGTTTTTTATGAACATATTTTTCCTAAAATCATTCATGTGTCAAGTGATGTTGTTTTTTATGAACATATTTTTCCCTTTAAGGATGTTATATTGCCAAGTATTCCAGCACCTTCCACACATGTTGGAGTTAATTTATTTTTGGCTAATGATTCTTTCGAGTCTTATAATATTTTGTCTCCGAATCAAAGCACTGATACACCTGATGTTCTTAAAGAGAGTGAGCAACAACAACCGACCACGAATCAACCTATAAAAAATACCCATTCCCATTTCATTGAAACTACTTCAGATCACCCCACACGACCAGTGTCTCAAACAATAGATGATCCACCGCATGACACTCATTCAGCCATAGAACCCCAAGAACTACCACTTGCACGGCCTTCACGAGATTGAAGACCTCCAGCTTATCTGCGGGACTATTGCACCTCGGCAACTCATACTTTCACACCTGCCAATCTTGTTTCTTTGTTACCGGGTAAGAAATATCCTCTCCAAAATTTCCTTTCTTATCACCATTTCACACAAGCACATAAATCCTTTTTATCTGTTATTACCTCTAGGGTAGAATCCAATTCCTTTTATGAAGCAGTTAAATTACCTAAATTGCATAAGGCAATGGAGGATGAGATACATGCTCTTGAGAAAAATAACACCTGAAAACTTACTCATTTGCTAGTAGGTAAAAAGGCTATTGGTAGTCGATGGGTTTACAAAATAAAATATCGAGCAGATGGTACCATTGAGCGCTACAAGGCGTGATTAGTGGCAAAAAGTTATACACAAACAGAAGGTATTGATTATCATGATATCTTTTTTCCTGTTGCTGAACTTGTGACAGTAAGAGCTATGCTTTCCCTTGCAGCTGTTAATGGTTGGATCTTAGAATAATTAGATGTAAGGAATGCTTTCCTCCAAGGTGATTTAGAAGAGGAAGTTTACATGCAAATTCTTCAGGGTTTTTCCAAATAAGGGAGCATTTGTTTTGCAAACTCAACAAGTCCATTTATGGTTTGAAACAAGCTTCCCGAAATTGGTTTTCCAAATTCTCTACTGTAATCCAGCAAGTAGATTTCTGTCAATCCAAGTCAGATTATTCTTTATTCGTAAAAATCAATAGAGTTTCTTCCACCTTTGTATTGGTTTATGTAGATGACATTATTATGGGTGGGAATGATTTAGCAGAAATTAACAGTGTCAAAGCTTTCCTTACACAGAAATTCTACATTAAAGCTTTGGGCACTTTCAAAGATTATTTGGGTATTGAAGTAGCATGGTCATATCGTGAGATATTCTTATACCAAAGAAAATATGCCTTGGACATTTTGAAAGATGCTGGACTAATTGATGCTCGTCTTTCACCTTTTCCAATGAAACAACACTTGCGTCTTTCACCTATAGATGGGGATCCTTTACCCTATTCTTCAAGTTATCGACGTCTGGTTGAAAGGTTGATTTATCTAACAGTTACAAGACCTAATATAGTTTTTTCTATGCATATATTAAGTCGTTTCATGCATGAACCAAGCACAGTGCATATGGATGCAGCTTTAAGGGTACTACGGTATTTAAAAGGATCTCCAAGAAAATGTATATTGTTGTTGTCTTCCACTGGTGATTTGCATATCTGTCAGTATTGTGATGCTTACTAGGGAAACTATCCTATTTCTCATTGATCAGTTACTAGATCTTGTACTTTTCTTGGAAGTAGTCCTATTTCTTGGAAAACAAAGAAACAGAATGTTGTTTCTTGCTCTACAGCTGAAGTTGAGTATCGTTCCATGGCAGACCTCTCCTCTGAGTTACAATGGCTTAAGGTATAGTTTGCTGATCTTAGTTTATCCCATTCTGCTCTTATGCCTGTTTACTGTGATAAGCAATCGGCATTATACATTGCTGAAAATCCTGTCTTTCATGAGCGTACAAAACACATTGAGTTGGATTGTCACTTTGTGCGAGAACAAGTGTAATCCAAATTGTTGCTTCCCTTGCACATTCATAGCTCTATGCAAATCGCAGATATCTTTACCAAACCACTTGGTCGTGATCTTTTTCTTCATCATATGCGCAAGTTGGGCATTGTTGATCTTTATGCTCCAACTTGAGGGGGAGTATTAACGATTTCATATCTTTCTAAATATAGAAAGCACAGATAAATATTGCAATATCTTTGTAAATATAGAAAGGTTAGATAGGTATGGTCTCTTTCTCTTTTAGTTTTGATACTTCTTGTTCCCCAAAAAATTTGCTTTGTATAACTAGCACCGTTAATGCTAATTGTAACATTTAGAGATTTTGGTGAGGCCTTTCTCCATCAAATTCGTGTCTAATTTTACAAAGCACAATATTGGTCTTAGTTTAGTTATTGTAATCGATATTAAAATTATGTAATCCTCATTGATTGATTTTATCATCTGCACTATAATTTAATAAAATTTAAAAATTTATTTTAGAAAGTAAATGCTTGACTAATTTATTGAAAATAATATATTTTTTCTTTTTAAAGAATAGTTTCATCATCATTTTTTTTTTGTTTTTTCTAGAACGTGACATATAATCTTCTATGGTGCTATCGTCTCAATTTTCATTTACAACATCTAATCATCTACGTGTAGACGTAAATGGTGAAATTATATATCATCTTGTGTAAGTATAAATTTGTTAGATGATATATGGTATAAATTTAAATGAGTGGTGCTAATTTTACTAGCATAGAAAAAGATCATAAAGAAAGTTACAAATCAACCAAGAAACTTGATATTTAGGAAGTCACATAAATTTTTATGCAGACTTTTACAAATAAGGGCCGGCGGATTGTCCCACCAAAGGTACAATGAGCAGGCAAGACATATGTAGTGTTTACTTACTGGAGTGGGAGTTGAGAGTGTGGAGTTCTCTCACTCGAATATTTACTTAATTGTTTAAATAGAGATTGTGTGCTCCACTCACTTTTAGAGTGTGGAGTGAGATTTCCACTCTCAACCTCTTCTTTTTTACCCATTTTTATTAATAAAATATAATTTATATTTATTAAAATACAATAATATTATATTTATTTAAAAATAATAATATTATAATTATTTAAATAATATTATTATATTATTTAATAATATTAAACTTATTAAATAAAATATATTATTATATTAATCGAGCAATTGACAATTGAATTACCCTCCCGAAATATGTAACTACTGTGAAATTACTGACAACTGATCCATTTCAGACACTTCAACCATTGAATACGAAGTTGCTACGACGGATGAAAAAGAGGGCTCCGCAGACCAGCGAGAACAGATGTGGAATCCAGACAAGTTGCCACCCCCATGGAAAAAATAATATCAAAGGCTTTGATAATGGCGTAAATGTTTTAGATGTTTGATTGCTCAAAGGCATGGTAAACAACCCCGAAACACACCACTTAGGCCCCTGAAAAACAGCCCCACAAGCTTAGATCCCTGGTTCCCCCAAGAGGATATAGAAAATAAAAAATAAAAATTCTTACTTTATTTGTTTATTTATTTTTATATTTTTATGTACGTGTAATGAAAAAGTTGCTAAAATTTTTGACATTAGATGTTGCTATATATACCTTTGAAAGAAAAAAAAAAAAAACAGAAGAAGAAAGAAAAATTGAACTGTTACGTTTACAAAAGAAGTGTGGACTCTTTTTCTGCGAGGGGTGAAGATAAAAGTGAATTAAATAATTGAGAGTGTGATCCTCATCTTCAGCTTGCAAACTTGAATTAATGTCATCAAAATCAGCAGAAATCTATAAGGGGCCCTAACGTGGTGGTAACAAACACATAAGCAGTTAGGGAGCTAGAGTTTCCCAAATCCTTTATGTATGTTCTAATTAGTAAAGCAAGGAAGACTTAATTTTGAAAGCTGTTTATACACACAAATATGGTTGAAGAGAATAAGGGAAGGGCGGGTATTGAGGACATGGATGAAGAAAACCAGAGGGAGCTGCAAAAGCAAAATGTAGAAGACATGCTTAAGAAAGTGAATATGCTTGTTACAATAAAGGTAATATTAATTAATTAAACAACACCAACTTCTTCCTTTTTTTTTGTTTATTTTTATCAATTAAGTTTTCTGATACCTGAATCTGATCTCATCAGTTTGAAGATGTGACTCACAAAATTAAAACTAAGGGCGGCAGAGGAAGACTAGGACGCTACTGTTGTTATCTTCTTAATAAGAATAGTAATGAGGAGAAAATTATCTTAAAAGGAGTGAGTGGTGCAGTGTCACCTGGTGAATTGCTTGCCATATTGGGGCCATCAGGTTGTGGCAAAACAACTCTCCTAACAGCCTTGGGCGGCCGATTAAGTAATGGTAGAGACAGCGAAACACAAGGGCACATAACATACAACAGTAAACAATTCTCCGCCGAAGTTAAGAGAAGAACTGGATTTGTAGCTCAGAACAATGTGTTCTATCCCCACCTCACCGTCGCCGAAACACTTGTTTTCACTGCTCTCCTGCGGCTGCCAAATAGTCTGAAAAGAGAAGAGAAAGTCTTGCACGCCGAAGCGGTAATAAATCAACTCGGCTTGGCTCGATGTAGAAACTCTATCATTGGCGGGCGATTGGTAAGAGGCCTATCCGGAGGAGAAAGGAAGAGAATCAGTATAGGGCAAGAGCTGCTGATAAATCCGAGTCTCTTATTTCTCGACGAACCCACTTCAGGGCTTGACTCAACCATGGCTAAAAAAATTCTGGTATCGTTGTCCAAATTAGCTGAAGGCGGACGCACAATTTTGATGACTATACATCAGCCTGCTAGTAGCCTGTTTTACATGTTCAACAAGATTTTACTCTTGTCATCAGATGGGAACAGTCTTTACTTCGGCAAGGGGGAAGCTGTTATCAATTATTTTGCTAGCATTGGATATGTTCCATCAGTTGCCATGAATCCTGCTGATTTTCTTTTAGATCTTGCTAACGGTTTGTAATGTAGTTCTAAATTATTTCTTACCAAGTAGGATTAGGATTCAGATTTGAACTGAGTAATATATCTAGGGTCAGGATTTATTATCTGTTTTTTTTTTTTCCTACTTACCAACCCTCGATGCAGTGCTTAGAAAAATCTCAGCCTAATCCCTTGCTGCCATATCCATTAATTAAATAGTGACAGCTCCTTGAATTTTTGTAGGTGTTGCTTCGGGAGATCCAAAAGAGAACCGTGAAGCTGTGAAACAAACTCTAATAGCAGCTTACAAGAGTAATATTTCTAACAAAATGAAACAAGAGTTTGAGAACATGGGGAATCATAGTCGTCTTACAACTGATTCAAAAAATAACAAGAAGACAAGCAAATGGAGCACAAGCTGGTGGCAGCATTTCTCTGTGCTGCTACGGAGGGATTTGAAAGAAAGGAGACACGACACTTTTGATAGCCTCAAAGTAGGTCAAATTTTGTTTCTCTCTATCATTACAGGTCTTATATGGTGGCAATCAAGTACAGATAACATAGAAGACCAGGTAGGTATACAGTATTGTACATTAATTGGATCTTCTCTTCACTTGATTGTGTCCTTTTCGAGTGATTTAATTAATTAATTGATTATGTTAGCTTGTGCTGTTGGGTATGTATGTATGTAGGTCGGTCTCCTTTTCTTCTATAGTAGACAAGCAGGGTTCTTCCCTCTGTTCCAAGCTCTTCACAAATTTCCTCTTGAGCGAATGATGCTTGATAAGGAAAGATCTTCAGGAATGTACAGGTTATCATCATACATAATAGCAAAGACTGCTGGTGACTTTGTAATGGAGCTTGTGCTTCCAACTGTTTTTGTTATCATTACATACTGGATGGGAGGCCTGAAAGCCACGGTCATAAATTTTTTATCCACTCTAGCTGCTACTCTTTACACGGCCTTGGTTGCACAAAGCCTAGGGCTTGCTGTTGGTGCACTTGTTTTGAACCAGAGGAAGGCTGGCACCATTGCAACTACACTCATGCTCACATTTCTTTTAACTGGTGGATTTTTTGTGCAAGACGTGCCGGCTTTTATATCTTGGTTAGAGTATCTTTCTTTTACGCATTACTCCTACAAACTCCTGCTCATGTCGCAATACAACCCCAAGGATACCTACATTTGTGCTTCAAATTCCAATTCTAACGCCACTTGTCTGGTCGGAGATTTCCCAAGAATTAAGCTTGTGGGGCTTAACAACAAATGTTTATCTGTTGTTATAATGGCCGTAATGTTTTTATGTTACAAAATTATTACGTATCTTGCACTCAGAAGAGTTGGTGTCACACATAAAAAATGAGGAGGCAATCGACAACAAATGTTGTCCTGGCACTTTTTACTGGGATCAAATTTATCATTCTTAATTTATGACCTTTTGAGTAATTTAATTTCTTGTTACGTACCCAATGACCAAAAACTAGGATGACAATGGAACGGGTTCGAAATTCCCCACATTTGTAGCAATCTCCGAACTTATCTTCATCCCCGAATTGTGGTGATTGGATTGAATCGGAAATGTCCTCAGATAATCCCCAAACAGGATGAAAAATAAAGGGGGCTCAATCCCAGAAGATTTAAACTTTTACTTTTTAAAATGAAAAAATTGATAATTTTAGAAACTAAACTAATAATAGTTTTGATAAGAGAGGCAATTTTTCTATAATATTGGACCCTCTAAATAAATTAAAAATTTTCTCTTTATGAGGGGAAAGAAAAAGAACGAAATCGACTCAGCCTAAGAAGAAGAAGAACAGCCGCGTACGGCATGACAAAAAGAGTCTGAAGGGAGCTAAGGTAGTTAAGTACAGTTTTGCTGCTCTCTCTCTCTGTCTCTCTCAAGTTGCTCCTGTAAGGAGATCAGAGCATATAAGTTGAGGATCGAACTATATATTGTAGCTTGCTGGAATTTATCTTCTCTTTGGATGAATTTTAAGTAATTATTATATATTTTGTGTGTTGACTTCATTGTTCTTAGTTTGAATTAAATCTTCACTTTTTTGTTGGATTTTAGAATCATATCACGTCTCTGTTTTTGTCTTGATAAACTGTCATTTGTTTGGATTCAATTTTTTATTGTGTTTTACACAGCTATTGCTGTAAAATTTTGTTTATTAAAAAATGAGTAATTATTATTTATTTTGTATACATGATTTCATTGTTCTTAGATTTTTGTTGAGCTATGAAAGAATGAGTTAAAAAACTTTGACAAGAGCTTTGTCTTAGGTTGAATTGGTCAATATGTAGTAAAATATATTTGATTTTGACATATTCAATGTTTAATCTATGACATGTTGCTGAAATGGCCTTCATGCTAGGTTGAATTTTATTAATTCCAAAAGTTTAAGCTATGTATCGTGAAGAGCAGTTTCTTTAATTTAATTCATATTTGATATATGTTATTTTTTCCAACATTTTAGTAATAAGATATGGATCAACAAGGTGTTGATAGTAAAGATAAGGCTGGTTGGTCTACAATAACTGAAACCACTTTCATTTGTATGGTGCATGACCATGTTAAAAAGGAAATCAAGCATCAACTTTCACTAAGAAAATTTTAACCATTATAAGTGATGACTTATTTGAATAAACCCAAAAAGAGTTTAATGTAGGGCAACTTAAGTCCAAGTTTAATAGATTGCACAAAAAACATTAAGAGTTTTCTAACTTAATAGTTCATGTTGGTTTGGTTGAGATCTTATTTCAAATACAGTCACAATATCAAATGTTGTTTGGACTAAATATATTAGAACCTACATTCACAGTATATTATGTAGTTTCATATGAAAATAAATTTTTTTTTATTTTATAAACTTATTTTTTTCCGATGGAGAGTACCTAGAGGAAACTATATCATAAAAAAAAGGTTAGAGCACTACCAAACTCTATGAGAGATATTCAACACCACAATAGCTTCTAGCCATTTATGTTTTTCCTCGCCATTGTCCTCAGATGAGGATCGTCAATTGGAAGAGAATATCTTAATCATGGAGTTTATATTAATATTGAGGATGATGTCAATTTAATGGAGCCTCTTTCTCAGGGTAGTATAGGAAAAAGTTCTTGTCGGCCAATTTTACTTAGAATGAACGTGGTGGAAAAAATAAGAGTGAGTTTGATAGTTATTTTCAAATGTCTAGTTCTATGATGAATGCTAGATTGGAGATGGCTGAATGTATAAGTGCGGAGTCAACTTCTTAATATGTTGAAAAGTAGTTTATTTTAGAGTCTACCAAAGCTATGTTGAGAGATATTGATGAAAATACATACAACAAATTGATGAATAAGCTAGTTTTCAATATTAAATGAAGGAAAGCTTTTCTGAGCATGCCTGAAAATAGAAAGACATTGGTTGGCTAGTTTGTAGTTTAAGAGATACTGTGTTTAACTTGGATATTGTTGGTTGTGAACTATGCGCTTGTTCATTTTATGGTTTGAACTTTGTAGTATTTTTATGTATTAAACTTTATTCTATTTTTATGAGTTGAACTTTGTAATTATTTTATTTATTTTCTTGTGTTGAAAATTAGATTTTTTTTTTCTAGAATTTATTAATTGGAAACAATTATAAGATGGTGTATGGACTTGTATATGTATGTTTATTTTTTCTTTTTTTCTTTTATCAATTGCGATATAGCTTATGAATGTTTTAATTAGAGCAAAAAAATTAACAACAATAATAAAGATGATGATATCGAAAGTTCACCAGATATTGAAGAAGAGGTTTTAGAGGTAGCCGTTGCTATAAAAATATATACAAAAAAATAACGTACTAATAAAAGGCAATGCTATATAAGACAATGGTCCGATATTCAATTTATTCAAAAGTTGTTAAATGGTCATCCTGACAGGATGTACAACATATTTCATGAAAAGAACGTTTTTGACAAGAGAGAAAATCTGCATGTGATTGCATATCACACGTCCGCTCATATATACAACTACCCATATCAAAGACCGCTGACAATTTTCCTAAATAATCTCCTAAAGATGCCATTTCTATCTTTATCTAATTGCTTTCCTAATGCAATACAAAAGCTACCAAATATACAAAGATGAAAATGCTACAATATTGACAGCGCACGTTCCCAAAACTCCCCCTCAAGTGGGAGCATGAAGATCACGAATGCCCAACTTGCGAAGGATATTCTTGAACTGGTGGCCACCAAACGCCTTTGTGAAAATGTCTGCAAGTTGCTCAGAAGTAGGAACATGAGAAGTAGTAATATTACCAGCATGGAGTTGATCCCGCACATAGTGGCAGTCAATTTCAATGTGCTTAGTCCGCTCATGAAAAACAGGATTGACAGCAATATGAAGCGCAGCCTGACTATCACAATAAAGACGCATTGATAGAGAATGCAAAACACCAAGGGACTTTGACAAAGCCTTCAACCAAGTTAATTCACAACTAGTGAAGGCCATAGACCGATATTCGGCTTCAGCCGAAGAACGAGAGACAGTATGTTGTTTCTTTGTCTTCTAGGAAATAGGAGAACCACCGAGAAAAATGAAATAACCAGTAAGAGAGCGACGAGTAAGCGGACAAGCGCCCCAATCGAAGTCACAATAGGCAATAAGTTAAAGTGCACTATCCCGTCGTAAGAAAATACCTTGACCTGGATGACCTTTTAGATAGTGGAGGACACGAATAGCAGCCTCCCAATGAATTTCACGAGGACATTGCATAAATTGAGCCAGAATATGAACTGAATAACAAAGCTCGGGACGAGTAATAGTCAAATAAATTAAGCGACCAATGAGCCTGCGATACCTCTCGGGATCATAATACAAAGGGCCATTAGCAAGAGCAAGACGATGATTTTGGTCAATAGGAGATTGAACTGGTTTTGCACCGAGAAGACCGGTTTCAGTTAAAATATCCAGCGTGTATTTGCGCTGAGATAAGAACATGCCAGTAGGTCCTCGGGAGATCTCAATGCCAAGAAAATACTTAAGAACACCCAAATCCTTCATGTGAAAACAACGGCCTAAATAGGCTTTAAAAGCAGAAATGGCAGTAGCATTGTTCCCAGCAATAATTAAGTCATCAACATAAACAAGCACATGAAGAGAAATATCATGACGCTTAAATGTAAAAAGAGAGTAATCGGCATATGATTGCACAAAGCCAAAAGATTTCAAGGCACCAGCAAACTTATCAAACCAATTACGAGGAGCTCGACGAAGACCATATAAAGATTTATGGAGACAACACACTTTACCAGGAGAAGTGGTGGAAAAACCTAGAGGAAGTTGCATGTACACTTCCTCATCAAGGTCACCATGAAGAAAAGCATTGTGGACATCCATCTGATGTAACTCCCAATCTCGAGCAATTGCCACAGCTAAGAAAGTTCAAACTGAAACCATTTTAGCAACTGGTGCAAATGTCTCTTTATAATCCACCCCTTCAATCTGGTTATTACCAAGGATAACTAGTTGAGCTTTGCACCGCTCAACACTGCCATCAGAATTGTACTTGATGCGATACACCCATTTACAGCCAATAGCCTTCTTGCCCGGAGGAAGATCGGCTAATATCCAAGTCTCATTTTGTTCGAGAGCCTCAATCTCCTTAGCCATGGCTGCACGCCAACAGGGGTCTTTTACAGCCTCAGAATACTTGGTGGGCTCAGTAAGAGCAGTAATAGCTGCCAGGAAATGAGAATGATTTGCAGAAAAATTAGCACAAGTCACAAAATTAACTATGGGATAAGGCGTACCTGAGGACAATGGTTATACAGGGGAGAAGAAGGTGGGGTCTAGAACTCGAGTAGTACGACACACATAATCACAGAGACGAGTGTTGCGAATTTTCGGCCGTGTACTCCGACGAACAGAGAGATCATTATTCTCGTCAGCAGATGATGGCAAAGAGAGTGAAACATCATTAAAAGAGTTCCCCATGTCATGTCGAGCAATGAAATCAGAGGACGAATTGGGCACTGCATGAGGTGAGGAAGAGCTCCCCCTATCGTTAGAACTAGGTTCCTCCCGAGCATCATTGGAGGAAATATCTCCTGCACTTTCCATGCAATGAAGAGAAGATGCAACATGTGGCTCTTGTAGAGGTTCAGGTGGCATGTAAGGATCATGAGCAGGAGAGCAATCCAATGAGGTATCATGATACGGAAACACATCCTTAAAAAACACCACATCACGGGACACAAAAAAATCATTGGTTTCTAAATCAAAAGCTCTCCAACCTTTCTTGCCATGAGGATAGCCAACAAATATACACCGTTGACTTTGAGGATTGAATTTATTCTTGTCACGAGGAACATAACGAGCATAGCACAAACATCCAAAACTGCGAAAATGAGCATACGGAGGAGGCTTGCCATGCAATAATTCATAAGGAGTTTTTCCATCAAGTAAAGGAGTAGGTGTACGATTAATTATATAAGCAGCACTCAAAATACATTCTCCCCAAAAATTAAGAGGCAAGTTGGCTTGGAACCGTAAAGCACGCCCAACATTGAGAAGATGACAGTGTTTTCATTCGAAACGCCCATTTTGTTGAGGCGTATCCACACAAGAGGTTTGAAATTCAATGCCATTTTCAGCAAAAAAGGAATGCAAAACTCGAAATTCTGTACCATTATCACTTCGTACCATTTTAACTTGCCTATTAAATTGTGTCTTGGCCATAGCACAAACATTTTTGAAAAGTTGAGCCACCTCAGATGTGTGTGCCATCAAATACACCCAAACACCTCGTGAATAATCATCAACAATGGAAAGAAAATAATGAGCACCACAAGAAGACGGAATATGATAAGCACCCCATACATCACAATGCACTAGAGCAAACATATCATCGGCTTTATTCATAATAATAGGAAAGACATTTCGAGTTTGTTTTGCTTTAAAACAAATATCGCATGGTTCATCACGAAATTTCTGACACTCCATTGTGCTAACACCAGGAAGTAAAGAAACAATCTTATTAGAAGCATGACTTAACCGCCGATGCCACAGATAATAATTTCCTTCTGTAGAGACACGACATGCCTTTGCTGATGCCGAACTCCGAAAAATATAAACCCCGTCCTCTTGCTCACCCACACCAATCAAAGTCCTCGTAGTGCGGTCCTGTAGCACACACAGTTTCTCAGTTAACGTGATAAGGCATTGCAAATCATTAATCAGGCAAGCCAAAGAAATTAAATTGCAATTAAGATCAGGGACATATAGAACCCGATTCAATCTCAAATTGTTTCCAAACTCAACAGTGCCCTCACACCGAGCATGAGAGCATGTGCCGTTTGGGAGGCCTATGGGTGAAGGTCCAATATTCTGCAGATCAGTCAGTAATTCCCTACTTCCTGTCATATGTCGTGAAGCCCCTGTATCAAGAATCCACTTACCAGAAAGCTTCTCTTTTGAAACCTCCTTATTTTGTGAATTGAATATCTTCACTATGGTTGCCCATTGGTCATCCGTGAGAGTAGCAGCAAGGGCAGCCCGATCTTGTGTTGACAGAGTCGGACTAGCCTGGTTTCCTCCTCCACTAGCAGGCATAAGAGCAGCATTGGCCACAACAGTATTCAACTTACCACGCCCAGTAGAATTATTCGGCTGCCCTTGTCCGCCTGAGTTGCCCTTTCCACGATTAGCATTCCACCACTCCGGATATCCAATGATCTTGAAGCAAGATGTCATCTCATGTCCGATTTTTCCGCAGTGTTTACAGACTGATTTTTCTCCATTCACATTATTCGAAACAAACGCAGCAGTTGCTTTTTGCGCTTTAAGTGCCTGTACAGCAAAACTCATGGCTTCGACATGTACATCACGTGTCCTGGTAATAGTTTGATGCCTTTCTTCTTGTACCACCAAAGCATAAGTACGACTTTGTGAGGGAAGAGGATCTTGAGCAATAATATTAGAACGAATCGTCCCATAAATCGTATCATCAAGTCCCATCAAGAATTGATGAACATGTTCTTCTTCCCTTTACTTTTCCCACTGTGTAGACAAATTACAGGTGCAGTTGCTGCAAGAGCAGACAGGAGATTGAACATAGTTGTTGAGTTCATCCCAAAGAATCTTGAGACATCCAAAATAAGCTGCTATTGTCTGCCCATCTTGTCTACATTTGGCTAGGTCGGATCGCAACTGCAGTACTCGTGGTCCATTCCCAATCGAGAATCTGAGTTTTAATTCATCCCAAAATTGCTTAACGGTCTCATAGTAGGTGATTGTTGAACGAATATGCAGTTCAATGGACGTAAATATCCATCCTACAAGCATTGAATTCACACTCGACCAATCTTCAATTTCAGGAGCATCTTTAGCAGGTTTCTTAATCTTGCCATCCAAAATCGATTGTTTTTTCCTTGCCCGAAATGCATTACGCATCGAGCGTGACCACTCTTCATAATTCTCTCCATTCAATTTCACAGGGGATATAATCATACCCGTATGATCAGAGGGGTGAAGATAATAAAGGAAGAAGAATCAATCACATTTCGGTTTTCCTTTTCCTTTCCAGCCATGGTGCTAAGCTGCGGCTCCGGCTATGGAAGAAAAATTTGTTAGAAAGATCAGTTCAAGGCTCTGATACCATGAAAAGAACGTTTTTGAAAGGAGAGAAAATCTGCATGTGATTGCATATCACACGTCCGCTCATATATACAACTACCCATATCAAAGACCGCTGACAATTTTCCTAAATAATCTCCTAAAGATGCCATTTCTATCTTTATCTAATTGCTTTCCTAATGGAATACAAAAGCTACCAAATATACAAAGATGAAAATGCTACAATATTAACAGCGCACGTTCCTAAAATTTCACATGGATAAAGAAGTTTTTCATTCAATTATGTTATAAACTTGAGCATTTACATGATAGACATGTTTGTATTATGGAGGCTGTGGCAATGTTCTTCATATATTGTCTCATGGTGCTAGCGGGTTGTATCTAAGTGTTTTCAATGTTCAGTTGATACTGTGTTTACATATTTTAAATTTCTGCTAAAAGCACTTTGTTGTTTAGCAAAATACATTATAAAATTGAAACCTAAAGGAGAGACACCACAAAGATTAGAAAAAATCCATTTTTTTTCTATATTTTGAGGTAAGAAATTTATGCAAGTCATTTAATGTTTATGTGACATTATCCCTTGGTTAATAAATTAATAATTGTTACATAATTTTACAAAAGTATATTGCTGTGATTGATGGAACCTATACTGTTGCGCGGTCACCAAAACATAAACAAACATCATATGGAGATAGAAAGACTGAGGTTGACTCAAAATATTATGTGTGTATGTTCTTTTCACATGATATTCACATTTGTATAGACGGATTGGAAAAGTATTGTCAATGATTCAAGGATTTTTATAGATGCATAAAATAAATTAGAAACTGAGTTTTCACATCCAGAAGAAGGTAAGAGTGTCGTGAGATTTTTTTTGTATATAAAAGTTAGTATCTTTAATAGTTTTTTTTTAAATTAAGTTCTGTTTTTTGTTACTATTTTGGAATATTACTATATTATGGAATCTGAATACATAAATATGAAAGGATTCTGGATATCGTATAAAGGTGAGCAATATCATTTATTTGATTATAAAAAACTAGGTGGAGCACCTAGAAGTCTAAGAGAATTGATTAATTATACAAATTCATCATTGCATAATTGATCGAGTGAGGTAACAAAACAGATTATTTATAAAATAAAATCAATCACTCCACAAAAAGACGTGAATGCATGGATCTAAGTTTGATATGGGAGCAGAAAATCACTTTATTGAATATATTTGACTTCGTGATAGACTAGATATCTTTCTAATCCAAACGATTCAACACGTGAGATTTTGCAATAATTCTCAACAGCGTGAGTTTACGGATAAACAACCATGAGGGAACAAAACAAGTGGGGATTTTATTAATCAAAATGACATGAAAATAATAACAAGCCTCCCTATATAATAGACTAAAACTACTTCCCTAATTTAACTTAAAAAAGAAAACTAAATCAAAATTATAATAGAATAAAAGACTAAAACACATACCATAATTAACTCTAATTAAAATAGAACATATCAAACCACCAAAATTAACAAATTTCTAAAATCATAAAATAATGCCCTACATTAGTAATATAATTTAGCGATGCTTTGTTGTCTTAAAAGTGCAAATTTCAAAATTAAAGATATGCATAGTTATAGTTCACAGAAACAAAATCTAATTCTAATTGCATGTTGTGGTTTACATAAATTTATTTGACAAGAAAATACATGTGATAGGTTGTTTGAGAACTTTAATGTGCAAGATATGGTTACTAATGAAGAATGAGATACTAATAGGCCACTTACTAATATTGATTTATCTCTAGCAAGTATTGCAGAGATGAATGCTACAAGATATATAATTGTAACTTTTTGGGTAAGGAATCCACATGGGCAACTACAAATTAAGCGGAAACAAATTTTTTTTCTCTTTTTATGATTAAAATAGAATATGTACCATAAATAAGTAGGAAGAAAATGAATTAACATAATTCAAAGTAATAAATCACCCATAAGAGACACAAATTTTTACGTGAAAAACCCAAATTAGAAAAAACTATGGAACCGTAGTTCGATATAACTTTCCACTATATTAATAATGGGATTACAGCATAAATTCTTCTCTAGATAATACTAGAGGCTAACAACATCAATAATCTTAACAATCTTGGCTTACAATAACAACTTAATATTTGTCTCTGTAACAAGTGGGTATTTCAAATAATAACTGATGAGAGGATAAAATAAAAATTAAGGTCAATAAAAATATAAAGAGTGATGATAGAAACTTATTTTCCAAGTTTGAGAGAAAACGGAATTAAATTATTGTCCAATCAAATATTCAAATCCTTGCTCCTAAATTCAAGCTCACGCCACTGTTCCTCTCTCTTGTCTTTTTCTGCCACTTGCTTTTATCATTTGTATTATGCGCTTTTCAAAACCTATTTTTAGTGGCAAATTTCATCCATGTCCAAAATTTAATATTAATTATACATTAATCAAGTCTTTTGGACTTTGGACTTTAAACTTTTAAGTCACCCAAATGAGATGAACCTAACACAACTTATATATAGCATGATTACACACATAATGCATGATGTCTATTATGTAATTTTTTATCATTGTTTTGTTTAAATCAAATGTGTTGTAATATATATCTTAACTATAGTGTAAAAACAATCTCAATGTAAAACTTTTTTTTTTAATTAATGCTATTGCTAAATAATTTATCGTATGTTTGTATATGTATTAGTTAAAAAATTATTTCTAAAAAATTACTTTTGAATTATAAGCATGACTTAAATGTTTAGTAAAAATTATTTCAAAAAATGGTATTACCAAAAACATATTCAGTATTTTTATCCCTCTTAATTGGATCTACTGAACATATATTATTATTTTCAATTTTAAAATATAGGATACATAAAATGATACGAGAGGTATACTTGAATTTAAAATACAGTAACCATAAAACACCATTTTCATTCTTATTTTTGTTTTTAGGAAATAGTAACTCAAAAATAATACTGAATAGACCCTTAGTTTAAAAAAATGTATCCCTACTGCTCATGATCATCTTCCTAAGCTAAATAATCTTATATTAACTAACATATGTCCGAATAAAGCAAAGGATTAATTTTCATTATATTGTGCAGTACTACGAAAATAGACATTGGAGCATTTAAATGGAATAAGGGTGAAGTGTAATTAACAATTGATAACTTTATCCAAAAAACGATTGATGACTTTGTTAAGAGAATTATATAAATAAAAAAATACTGGATGTCATAATTTTATTCATACTTTCCAATGTTTAATGAATTAATAAATTGTGCAAACATTTCAATTGCCATATTAGTCTTATTTTCAGGGGTAAATATGTAATAGACAAGGTGGGAATATACTGTGAACTTTTTGGCATTAGGGCAGTGGAGTAATATGAAAATAGCGAGGAGTAAATAGTAAGAAGGATAAATTTTATGAAGGCCGGGAAAGTGACGGTCTCTAGTAATTCAATTCATGCGCGCCGCAAAATGTCCAAGAAGAGAGGTGGAAACTGAAAAGTTGGTGCATGTCAATTGCAACAAGCAGGGGATAAAATTTCAAATAAGTCCTTCTAATTAAATTGATGTATTGCCAATGCTATTATTATTTTCATTAAATTTACTAACATCTCAACTTTTCTTTTATCTTTTTCGAAATTTATTCATCCCAACCTCAACACCTTTATCTCTACCCACTTGATGACAAAAATAAATAAATAAATAAATAAACAAATAAATAAATAAAAGTTGTATTAAATATTTAATACGAAGAAAATATTTAAATTTTATTTTTCTTCGTATTAAATATTTAAATATTTATTTTTCCTACAATTAAAGAATTTAATTCACAAAATAATCATCTCAAGTTAATTTCAATAAATATTATGATTTAATTCAATATTTTGTTTCATGAGAATGCTTTCTGATTCTTTTGTTTCATTAATTCTCTCAATCCAATGCTTAGCAAATTACAAGCCCTCGTAGTTTCTATCTATATTTCTTAAAATAATGGCAAACTCCAAGTCTGGATCTAGGTTTGGCCTTCTCGTTTCCGGACCCAGATGACAATTTATAATACTAGACCTGAATTTAAACCCTATTTATAGTTCCGGTTTTCAGGTTTTGGTTAAAACCTATATTAAGGATGGCAATGGATCGAATTTGACCCAAGATTCACATGATCTAAATCCAATTGGATTGGATATGAGTTTGTTTAAAATGGATTTGGATATCAATGTGTAAATCTAAGATGGATTTGAAGTAGGTCTGTATCTATCTTAATATTTAGATCCAAATCCATATCCACTTACTTTTTAATTTAAGTTTACTTTAAATATTTCTTAACAATTATGTAATTATAAATGATAATAAATTTTATTCATTGCATACTAGCGGCACTTACCATATATTTTAAAATCTTAAAACTTAAAGGTTAGTTTTGTAAATTTAAATGATAATGAGACAAAATAATTAAGTGTAAATTAAAGTTAGGGCAACCAACCGTAATTTTTTTCAAGTCTTTCACTTTTCAATTCAGGCTCTTTCTTTCTCTTCAGTCTACTCTTGCTTCTCTACTTTATTTGAATGCTTGAATCAGTCCTTTAACTGCCAGGTAAATCTCTAGACTTGAGTTTTCTTTTCTGTTATATTCTCATAACCTTAATCACTAAGCAGTGGTGGCTATATATCATAGAATAATTATGTTATTCATATATATAGTTAAATATGGTCATAAAGAGTGGCTCGACAGGCCATCAACAAAATGGAATATGTTCTAGTAGAGTTAAACCAAAGGCTGCACAAGACGAAAAACTAGAGGCAATGCTAAGGTGCAAGGGGATTTTTGCCCTAAAAAAGAATAAGACATGGGAGATCTTGTTCCATTGCCCGCTGGAGTCAAGCCATTTTCTTGAAAATAATAAATTATTGGATATAAATCATATTTAACTTATATGTCATCATTTAATGTTATTAGAATAATGATCTGTGTGCCATGGATATTAGAATGATGAATGAGACGTTAAAATATTATATTGATCTTACTCTTGCAATTACTTTTAATGGATATTTTATTATCTTTCTTACTTATTTGTTTTGGTTTAAAAGTATAAGCTACAATATTTATTGCTATCAATACATATTAGTTTTTAATTTTCTTGCTAAAAAATTATTGCTTTATTATTGAGTTTTAAAATTCATAATGGATCTAGAGCAAGTTTGGATTCTAATCTTTCTTTTGGGATTTGGAGCAAATATAAATCTTTATTTCTTTTTAGAGCTAGATACGGAACAAAAAATATGGATCCATTATAGATCTACAGTAGCTATGGATCTCAATTTTTATTATGGATCTGAAACAGAGTAGATTCAACCCATATTTGCCCCATTATCATCCCTAACTTGGATGACTGCTAAAGAGATGCAAGTTTCCATCGTTTTTTTAAGTTTATTAGTTTGTAGATCTTTAATTTGTTAACAACAATAATGGAAAAGAATTTGAAATCAAATAATTAGAAGTAAAGCCCAAGATATACAAATTCAATTTCCAAACATAATCGACTTACAAGCCATCAAGTTATAGGGAGGGATCCAATTCACAAAGAAATTAGGGAATGGCGAAGTTTAATGACGATCAACGACTCTCTGAAATGGGCTTATAGAATTACGGTGTCTTGATGATGATTGATGATGGTTGACTTTTGATGATGAATTGATGATCGGGAGGAAAAGGAATAGAGGAATTGAGTAAAAAAAAATACAGATGTTGTAGTGCTACGCTAAAGGGAACCGAAACTCACTAACTTAAAAAAAAAAGCGAAGCGATGAAGATGAACGACGACGTGAACAAGATGAATAGTGAATTATGAACGAAATGCTTAATTGACAACTAATTGGTGATGTCTTGATGATGATGTATTGACAATGATGATGACAAACTGGCGATGATGAATTTGGGCTTTGTGGGGTTACGTCATTACGAAGAAGAGGGAAGAGGATAAATGGCAGCTGCAGTATGTTTAGGCCTTTAGTTTCTTTTTTGTAATACTTAAAATTAATAACTAAAAATTAATTATTTAATCAATTTTAGAATAAAATATCTGGGTCGGGTTCCGATTATTTTTGGGTTTAGAATATTATTACTGGTCGTATTATTTTAACATTTGATCTGAGTAAACCCGACCTAGATCATCAAGCGTTTTTGGGTCTGGGTTAGTTTGTCATCCCTAAATTTGGTCATGGAATTAAAGTATGACATGTATACAATAGTTCCCATGATTGATGTGCCCTTACAAAATGTGAGAAGGAAAAATCAAAAGTGAGAAGGAAAAATCAAAGTGCAGGGATAAAACAAATAGGTATTTGAAAAAGAGCAAGAGCTACCCTATTAACCTAAGAAATATGTCTCCTAAAATGTCTTGAATTTGTCACATATTGACGGAAGACCACTATAATAATGATAGAGCCACCACTAAAATTGTTACACATCAGCATAATATGGACCCAACAGGGACCAGCCCAACTCCCTTAAAATGTCGCACCAACGGTCACATGCACTAGGAGTAAAAGATGGAACCAATTCAGCTAAAATTTGGGCTATCAACAGAGGCGTCAACTACTCTAAAAATTCAATCGGCTCATTCAAAATGAACCAAAACACATATTATATTGTTTTTAGGCTCATTTCAATTCTACTCCCCTTAAAAAATTGTTCTAAGTATTAACAAAAATCGCTCCAAAAAATCAAACTCTCATGATGTTTTAGATTTTAACCAAGATTGAACCAAAACATATATTATATTCTTTTCCTATATATGCATATAGGGCGGAACCCTATTCTGTCTAAAGGATGCCACAACACTTACAGACTTATGTAAGATCAATGACTTCTTAAATAAAATATGATAATATTATGAGTTTTAGGTGTAAAATCTAAATTTTGGCCCCTGCAAGACTGCACATTCTCTCACAATTTTTAAACTTAATTAAAAAATATCATTTAAGTTATAATATGATCCTACAAACACTAATTCTGACAATACTTTGTACCTTTTTCAATTATTACTTTATTTTTAACAATTTCTTTTTCTCTTTCCTTTATTAGAAACAAGTGGCTAATTTTTTATTGATGTTTTATAGACATTATTTTATTCAAATTTGTATTATCTATTTTTAAATAAAAAAAGAACTTTTACACGAGGAAAATAAAACTTTTACATGTTACAGCCTATACAATGGAAAAATAAATCCCTTATTTAGTTCTATATTCGTAACTTATAGCTTTGATATGATATGAATGCGACCGCTGCCTCATATACTTACACACACATATAATTTTGATTAGGGAGCTGCTAAGTGGTTACTGTTTACGCAGAAATTTTGCGGCTGTAAGTTACGCCGGCTGTAACTTAAAAAAATCCTTTTGATTATTATTTTTGTGGTCGACATAGTGGGATTCCACGTCATTAGTCACCATCATTATGGTAGGAGACTCCGCACCTTACATAGATCCCAGAGTTTGCGATGGCATGGCCAACAAAATTGTCATCAATATCATGGCAGCCACCAATGCAACCTGTGCAATTGCTAAGCTATACATGTATGTGCATACCTTCATAACCTTAACCACGTGATAAAGAGTAATTGTACATGGTACCAGTGGACTAGTGGGAGCACTGCCCCTATACATTGCTCCAGCTCTTCAGTATCTCGTCAAATGCTTCTTCCCATTACTTAGTGGTTCTATAACCTGTTATCAATTTATTAATTGCCTAATAATAGAATGATCTTTGCCTTCTGACAGCTGATAGGAGATCATTTTTTGTGGTTTGCCATTTTAAGGATATGGCCTTTATCGAGATTCATTTTGTCCACCTCTTCTAGAAATTTTAACTGGTTTTTTGGTGGGATAATTATCAGAAACCACCTCTGAGGCTTGATGTGTTCTCAATTTAATAGATTGTATTTGCGTATTCTCAGTCACCTTTCCTCATGTTAGTGTACCATTTATTTGACAATTTGTTACTTGATAAAATGACCAAAATACTTCTGAGTTGAAAAAGAAAAAAAGACTTTGTTTACACAAATTAAAGATTGTTGGTTAGTAATAACATGTCTGTTTTGGCGCCAAGAGATATAATTTCATTGAAAATACCAAATCACCCTTGTAACTTTCCAAAATGACTTTGATGAATAAAACAAACAATTCCAATTATTTTTTATTGGAAAAGATGTGAAATTTGAAAGTTAAAATTTGAAATTTAATTACAATTGCTACTGAGATTATTATCGTTGCCTTTAATGGTTATATTGCTAATAGCGGTGGCTATATAACTTGCCATACACAAGCTCAATTAGCAGCATATTCTTTCAACTCAAACTAAAGAAAAAATTAGCATTCATTTTACTTCAAAGGTACCAAACCAACACTGCCAATATCACTCCATCCCCATATCAACCATCTCTGACATATCTTTCAACAATCAATTACAAAACTCAGCATTTCCCAAGCATTATTCAAAGCTGGAACACTCTTGCACATCAATAGATTCACAAAGTTCAAACAATTTGGTCCGATCAAATATATTTTATGCACCAGCTTGCAGCAATACGGTCAATGGCAAGCTCATTAGGTTATCAAAAAAGATATGCAAATGCCATATGAGAGTCAATTTAAAGATATCAGAATCCAATGACAATCCACATGTGCTTTACTACCGTTGTGCCAAAACAAAATGATTGCGGATATTTTAAGTGGTGGGTGCCCAATAGAGATGATTTTAACAATAGAACTCTATTTGAAGGATGTGCGTCATCAAATGTATGTTATGCGGTACTATCTGGAATTCAAAACAATTTGAAGGCAATGAAGACCATTATGGAGAAGTCACAAAAATCTACGAAGGGTGCAACTATTGCAAAGGTTATGGTTATACTCAATTTGTTGTTCTTTTTATTCAATGTTGTGATGTACCCTATGTAATGTGCCACTAAGTCTAATGCTTCATAAACTAAATATACCAGTGATGACTAAAAATATAATTGCTGCTTTATAAGTCAATGCGATGGTGTTTTCTAAGTTAAATACATTTATAACTCTAAGTTGTAGTGAAACACAAAGTCAATCAATCCACTCATATTTAATTCAAAATAATAGAAACAAAAAAAGAAATGATTGAGTTAAGCCATTATTAGCATCCAAATATAATTGAGAAAGAGACAAACTTCCATTACGAAGCAAAAAAATAACAATTTTTGAGCATCCATTAAAAAATCACTCATACATCCAATCATGTGTACAAACATGGCTAAACAATATTAATACACCTATAACCACTCCATTAACAACATGAATTTGAAGTAAAAAACATCAAGCAACCAAATGTATTAATCTGATATTCGAATATCAATAAAATCCAGCAGCAACATAAGTGTCAACAATCATCAATGGCTTTGGTACAATTAGCTAGTACAATAACAACAACAGCATATATTTACAAAAAATTGACTTTAAGTAGTTTGCTAAGTTTAGAACTATCAACTGCTTGATAGATAAAAAGCCTTTTTAATGGTCTAAGTATCTAAGTATCACAAAGTTCACAAAAATAAACAAAAGGCTTAAACCTACCCATATGATTGAGCCAAAGATGATAAAACATCTATACAATTTAAAGCTTATACAAGTAAAGTGAAGCATCATCTCATCCCTTTAGAAAAATTATAGTATGGGATTAGTCTAGGCTAGATTAGTCTGGGCTCTACCATTATTATACAAAAAAATTTCTTACCACCAAAGCTGTTGTTGCAGGATTCATTATCTACAAGCCCTCTAGGATTAGGTTAATTGTCCTTCAATGATAAAAATTTATATTAACAAGTATGTAACATTTTATAAATGAGTAAAGTAAGAAAAGTGGGCAACGAAGTAGTAAATTCAAACCATTATCATAGACAATTTTCTATGTTTCAATTGTAGTGCTAGCTGCTGCCTCATGCTGATTCTTGGCTTTTAAGCTCTATCCTCTCTCATTGTCGGTGCCTGATCTATTTCCTCTAACCTATAGTGTAAACAAATCTTTAGATTATTAAATGAGTATGCAATTCTGACATTTAAATCAATAGAACTAGATAACTTATAATTACACAAAGTAACATGTTTTAACTTTAATTTTTTTCTTTCTTGTCATTTCTTTGAACCCTTATCAACTTTGCATGTCCTCACATTATGCCCCACTTATCACAATTATTGCACCTGACATTAGAACTCCTCTAAATGCCATTGTTTCATCAGTCTTTCTTATCCTCTTTGTTTGAGCCCTTCTAGCAACTCTAATTAGGGGTGGACAAATACGGGTTCGGATCAACCTGGTCAGATTTTGGGTTAATCAAGTTAGGAAAAATATAATCTGAATTCAACCCAGACATATAATCCAACCTTATCCTATCCGAAATAAATTCAGATCGAATAGGGTTGGATCGGTAATTTGTGTTTGTTTGACTTGATCCGATCACGATCTGACCCGATTGGTGACCAAAATCTAACCCAATCGGGTTAGCCTCTTTATCCTAATCCAATCTGAACTGAAATTTTCCATATCGGATCGGGTCGGATCGATTCAAGTTGGGTCATTTGCTCACCCTTAGCTCAAATGATTACAAGTGGAAGCATGTTATCATGCAACTCAGAAGGCCACTTACTTTCATCAAGCACTGGATAGTACTGATGCTTTTAAGTGTTCTTGAAAGCTTTATTCTTTAGTAAAGGATGCACAAAATCATTAGCGTTGTATCTTATAGCATCGATGCAACACAATGCGTGAGCACAAGGCAAACCAGACACTTGCCACTCCGTACAATCACAATGCTTGGCCTTTAAATTGATAACTTTCCTCTTGGAAACATCCTTTGTAACTTCAATGGTATTATTATGCCCGAATATAACTGATATAGATCCAGACTTCACCCTCCTAGCTATTATTCGTCTTCTAACTTGTGGTGGCAACTCATCTTGTGAAAGAACAACTTGTTCATACCTTCTATGAATCAGATTCATCACCTTTTTTCTTATCTTCTCTAGCATCCTAACAATAGAAAACCCTCTAAAATTGTTTATCCATTTGTTAAAGGACATTAACATGTTGTTAGTTAAATGAGAGCACTTTTTGTTTCTTGGAAATTTGTGCTTGGCCCGACAGCAAACTGGAATCTATGTCAACCAATCATGTGCTGCAGGATGGATATTATTTTACTCAGACATATAAGTGCTAAATTCTACTAAGTTCAAACTTCTACAAGCTTTCTAAAATGAATTCTACAATAATACATTAGAAAATTTCTACTTAAAATTGGCATATATATGCCTACAACAATACCTTTTCAAAAAATTAGGAAACACCATCTCTAAAGATATAGAATTCCCTTTTACTTATCATTCATGAAACATAACCCATTACCATCATTGTAGCCTATTTATTTATACAATTTGTCCATAAAGTACACTCAAGAGTCAATGTTTTCACTTTCAACAATACACATTGTTAGTGGGTATATAACATTATTGGCATTTATAGTAACAGCAAGCAACAAGACATCTTTACATTACCCATTCTGGCAACAACCATCAAGTCCTATAAATTGTCTACACCCCTTGAAGAATCGTCTCCTATTTGCATCAAACATCACAAATAACCTCTTAAAATGGGGTTTTTGTTAGGGGTTCTGCCCACCATCTAACTAATCTCTATCAATAGTTACAGTTGAACCAGGATTAGAGTTGAGAATTGCATGCATATACTTATATAGTTTGGTGCAGCTGGCCTTATGATCTTGCCCTAACAGCTTTAATGCCTTGTTTTTAGCCCTATACAACTGCTGGTTAGTGCATTTCATACTAGATCTCTTGAACAGCTCACTTACAATGACTTCAATATTCAATTGAGGGTTGACCCTTAACATATGAAGGAATGTTACAACAATTCAAGTCGAATTTGCTTCGTAATTGTCGTTACTTCTAGCATAAATGTGTTTAGGTCGGAATGTCTTCATTTGAAAGTGTTTTTCATTCTAGTTTGGACTTGAATGAATTCTTCAAATACAACTTGGTGCTACACATGTCAGTGTGACTCTACTCTTCTTATTTTTCACCTTTTTCAGCTTAAAACCATTTTATATCACAAATTCTTTCACCACTTTCCTAAACTCATCCACACTCTTGTGCACTACCCCAACCCTCAACACACTTGTCTCACCATCCACAATGAATTCAAAACCCCTGAATTTGCCTCATATCTGTTATATGCACCCTAAACTTCATCATCTGAAGAAATATTTGAGTTTGAACCTCTATCATCTCTTGATTCATAGTCATCTAAATCCAAGTATCATTATTTCCAACATCATACCCATCATCACTGTCCAGCATTTCATCACACCCTTCATACTTTTCAACAACTAAAACTTTGGCTGATCCATCACCTGCAGCCTCAACTTGTTGCCACTTTTTGAATGAATCCTCCACAATGACACTTCTATTCTCAAATTCCAAAGATATTACGGATTCATTCAAGTTAGGTGCCACAATTTCATTCACTTCAACAAGGTCAAACCACTCAAACTAAGCCTTCTTAACCAATAGAACAAGGAACTACTCAACTAGGGTGTTGACACCATAATCTAGTGCTGGATCCATATGGTTCTCAGACTCTTTACAAATGGTGGCTCTTAAATCTAATTCAGTAATGATTATAAACATAGCCCATGCATATGACTTGTCCCTCAGTTGCTTGAAGGCATTTTGAAGTTCTGACTCATTGAGCAATATTTCTTCAAAATTTTGCCACAAAAGCATGATTTAAACTTCACTTTTTCAACATATCTTATAGGCTTCCCTTACATTACATCGTTAATGTCTTCCCACAGCTTATTCAAAGTGTACTGCTAAGTGATTACATACCCAACTTTAATCATTTCATCATCAATCACAGCCTCAATGTCCATGTGAATAAGGCTGAAAAATAGTTCAAGGAGAAGAAGTTGGTAAATGTTTGAAACAGGTAAGATTAGGTTCTGAAGAGATTAAGTCATGTAAACTCAAATTGTGTTTGCTAAAAATTAAACAAATTTGGCCACTTTGACAGCAAACAAACTTCACCCTTCAAGCTATCTTTAACATGTAATCTTATCTTTAATATAACTATAACTAAAATGGCAACACATTTAAGCGATCATAAGCTTAAAACAATCTCTACACCACCTATCAAACAACTTTTTCACGTTCAAAAACCTTTACATCATCAGTTTGGAGCATGATCCAGTTAAGCCATGTGATGCATCTTCAGTGTTAAAGCTTATTTTGCTTGAATTATCAAAGATAGATAAATAAAATGAAGCATTAAAGTGCACCCTATTGCCTAAACTCATTGCTCTCATTGCTCGAGCGCTAAAGAATGTAGCAAACCATGACATTTTCAACCCAACACATGTATATATCATGCTAAAAATTAAATCTACAATTTAACAAAAAATTAGCATGAATCCTTGTTCAACAATCAGTGGCAGTAGTTTAAACAATTAAAATTTTTCATGCCCATTGTCAATCATTCACAAGCCAGCATAATGTAGCTAAAGCCATCTTCAATCAAATTCAAGTAAACATGCATTTACGACAACATTAACTACAGCTAATGCCAATCGATGGGAAAAAATTGAAGCAACAGAAAAACTCTCAAAAAATTATTGAGACCCATTATTCATATTTTACCGAATTGATTAATTCTAGCTAATGAAACTGACGTGCACCATAATAAGCCATTTTTATACCATATTCACGACTTGAACAAATTGGGGTTATCTGTGGATCGATGGTAAAACTCACTAGTTGACATTCTTCCGCCTAGCGATTGTGATTCAGTCATACTTGGTGATGGCGTCTTCAGGTTCGTGGTCATGATCTCTTGATTGTGGCACCCTTTTTCTATTAAAAAATAATGGAAATAGAGAAGATGAAAGTGGTGTTGTTTTTTTCGGCTTGAACGGAGTAAGGGGATGCCCATTTTTATTCTTTTTCTTTTGTGAGCGATAATGTCTCCTGGTTAAAAGCATGCTTCTATTTTTTGCTCACTGAATATTAAAGAAATTCAGATCAATTTCAGAACCCAATGTGATATTTTTAAGTTTGTTTAAATTTTTTGCTATTAATGAGTTTTATTACTATCTTGCCCTCACCAACTCAACTTATGTTAAATGGTATTCTAACGTCAGGGGAGGTGGATGAGAATATGCGAGTACAATCTATTAAACTGAGAATACGACAAATCTCAGGGGAGGTTTTTGATAATTACCCTCTTAGTTAATTCTTTGCGGCTTTGCCTACTAAATTCTTGCTGTATATATTTCTCTCCATCTTAATATTGATTGTTTAATTTATGTATTTCAATCTTTCTAAATTTAATCCAACTAGATAGATCTCTTCTTACTCTCAATCTATTGGTTTCAATTTCCTAATTCTCTCTTTATAGATACAGCTTCCACTATGTATACAGATGCAGTGAGTAGTCCTAGTTTGTTAATTCGTTTTTCTATTTCTATTCATATAATACATGCTTAGTTAGATGAAGTGGATGTCTCAAAACTATTTTCAATTGACGTCTTGCCAAATCTTATTAAGTTTCAATAATGACAAACCTGTTTCGCAGCTCATGCATGTTCTGATAAACCATTCTCATGCTACATGTCACGTATAAGAGTACTGGGATTCTTGCATTGATGATATGCATCAACTCTCCTGTTATCTCCACAGATCATGTCTTTATCAAAAACCCTTGTGATTTAAATACATAACTGCTTAGGCAGCTTTATTAACGTGTTGATTGTGTAAGTTGCACCAGCATAACTTTTCTGATTGCACCTTCAATACAAATTGTCATGTTTATTTTGATGTCAAAATTACTTTGAACTCTGCCAATTTAAGCATTCTGCATTTTATCTATTGATGAGCGGATAGGATATCATATTTAAGTTGAATTGTGTCGCAATAATAAAAAATTTATGCACGCTGCGAGCTGTATTTGGTGTTATGTTGATTAATCGGGCCCATAAACACGAATGCAAAAAATTTGACATGTCTAGGTTGAGTCTCCAGCAGTTTATTATTTATTATTTTCTATAATTTTGTACTCTTTTAATGGAATCTAGAATAATCTTATCATCAAAATCCTCAAAAGGTTATAACTACAGTGAGGTAGAAAAATTTCTATTCATACAAAAGCATCATAACAACTTAAAATCTACTGCATGATTACAAACCCTTAAAACATTATGAATTAGAAAAGCATATTTTGGAAACATGCATAATAAATTCGACTTGACGATTAAGGAGATAAACTGATCTCATTAACAACTTGCAACCAAAAAACAAAGACAAAGTCTCACAAAAAATTATATCATTTGCAAATAATTTCCTAGAATGTCGATACTAAAATTGCCACAATTGAACTATTAGAATCTCCTAGCACACACCACTATTGTAGTCGGCACAACCACCTAAAATACAAGCGTATTATCTCAATTTAAATACCAAATAACATCAAAAAGTGTTGGGTCCATCTCATTTGAGTAGCCCAAAACTCCACAGTCCAAAATGTTTACTTGATATGCAATTATTATAAACTTTGGACTTAGATCATATTAACCAAAATAATAATAAACAAACAAACATACATACATGCACACATATGTGTGTGCGCGCGCTTGAAAAAGTCAAGAGAGAGAAGGACAGTGGCGTGAACTCATTTTGGGCCCAAGGATTTCAATTTTTTATTCGACAATTGGAAGGCAAATTTAACTTCATCTTTTCCTAAATTTGGAGGATAAGTTCCTAACATTGCTCTCAACATTCCAAGTGGTCTTGATTTTTGTATTATCCTCTGGTTACCTATTATTTGAGATACTCACTTATTAAAAAAATATATATTAAGATGTTACCGTAAACCAAGATTGTTGAGATTTTTGTTATTGTTAACCTCTAGAATTACCTAGAGAATAATTTATATTGGAGTATGGTCTTGTCGTTTTTTTTTTATTTGAATTTTACATGTAAAAATTTATGTTTCTTGTGGTTGATTTATTACTTTGAATTTTGTTAGTTTAATTCTGCTTATTTATTTATGGTATACATCTCATTTTAATCACATAAAAAGGAAAAAAGTAACTTTTTGCTTAATTTGCAATTGCTTATGTGGGTTTCTTTCCTAATAGAGTGGTATCAAAGAGTCAAGTTGTATAATTTTTATTACTTGTATGGTTGAGATGGAGGAGTTTTGAGCATCCATAATTAAATTGAGGTCATGGAATTATAATATTTCTATTATAATTAAAGTTTTAATTTTCATATAAACATTTGAGAGTGTTTGGTCACATTCATAAATATAAAAGATCGAAGCTTGATGATAAGACAAAGAATGTATTTTCTTATGCTATAGACATAAAGAATTTGGGTACAAATTACGGGACCTAATGGTAAAAAAAACTGATCAGAAGTAGAGATGTTGCGTTTCTTAAAGATCAGATAGTTGGCGATGAAGAGAAAAGTGATGAATCTTAGTCATCTCCAAATATTCTTATTATTCTAACTTTAGTTTCTCCACATATAGTTCATGATGATCATGAAGGAGGTAGAGAGGATAATAATGATGGTTGAACAGAACCAATTGAGCTAGCATCTCCAGAACTAATTGAACAAGTATATCCAAAACCATTGTACCACCAGTTGAGCTAGGATTGAGGAGATCCACTAGAGAACAACAACATTCCATTAGATTTCCTCCACATGAGTATGTGATACTTACAAATGGAAATGAGCTAGAATGTTTTGAAGAAGCTCATCTCATCAGCATAAAAGTGAGTGGATTAAAGACATGCAAGAGAAAATAAAATTCTTAATTGAGAACTATATTTATGACTTGGTAAAGCTTCATAGGGAAAAAAAAAGCATTTTGAAGACTGAGAATAACTCACAATAACGATACAATGCTAGATTGGTTGTAAAGAATTTCAGTTAGAGCAAAGGTGTTGATTTTTATGAAAATATTTTTTTTCTATGGTGAAGATGTCTTCTATCCGTGTTGTTCTGAGATTAGCAGGTAGATTGAATTTGGAAATTGAATAGTTTGATGTAAAGACAACTTTCTTACACGGTGACTTAGAAGAAGAATTATACATGAAGCACCCTAAAGGGTTCAGTGTCAAAAGCAAATAATAACTTGTATGCAAGTTGAAGAAAAGTTTATATAGGCTGAAATAGGCATCGAGATGGTGGTGTAAGAAGTTTGATTCTTTTATGAAGAATCATAGTTTTAGCAAAATTATTTCTAACCATTGTGTTTTTGTGAAGAAGTTCGGTGATAATAATTTTATCATTATTTTGCTTTATGTGGATAATATGTTGATTGTTGTCCAGGATGTTAGAAAGATTAATAATCTGCAGAAAGGACTTAGTAAGTCTTTTGCAATGAAAAACTGGAAACCAGCAAAACAGATTCTTAGCATAAAGATTTACAATAACAGAAAAACTAAGAAATTATGGTTATCTCAAAAAACATATATTGAACGAGTTCTTAGAAGATTTAATATGGGCAAGGCAAAATCTGTTTGTTCTTTACTTATAGGTCATTTCAAGCTTAGTTCTAAGCATTGCCATATATGGGAGAAAGAGAAGCAATAGATGAGATGAGTTTCTTATGCTTCAGCAATTAGCAGTATGATGCACGCCATAGTTTGTACAATGTCTTATATTTCCCATGTAGTTAATGTAGTTATTCAGTTTTTCTTTAATTCGAGCAATGAACACCCGACAGTAGTGAAATGGATTCTCAGATATTTCATTGGTACTTTCAAAGCATGTTTAGTGTACACAGATTAGATTTAGTAGGAGATGTTAATTCTAGAAAATTCCTATTATGATATTTGCTCATCTTTGCAAGGAGAGTAGTCTCATTATAGTCCAAACTTCAACAGTGTGTCGTTTTGTCTACCACTGAAATAGAGTATGATGGCAAAGTCATTACCCAAAAAGAAGCTAAAAAGCTATAAATAGAGAGCATGCTTAGTGGTTCCTGCTATATGATTTACAAGGGGAGATTTGTTAGGTTCATCTCATTTTGGTGGCCCAAAAGCTCAAAGTTCAAACGTTTGCTTGATATGCAATTATTATTAAGTTTTAGACTTAGATGAAAGTGGCAGCCCCTTAATAATGTGTGCGCTGTGACGAAAGAGAGAAAAATAGTGGCACGAACTTGTTGTGGAGGGCAAGAGTTTCAATCTTTGATTAAACGATCATGAGGCGAATTTAATTCTTTTTTCTTCAAATTTTGGAGAGTAAATTCCTGACATGGCGCTCTACATTTCTATTGGTTTAGATTTCTGTTTTATCCTCTCATTGACTATTATTTTATATGCATACTTGTTAGAGAAACAGATATTACACTGTTGCTGTAAACTAAGATTGTTGAGATTCTTAATGTTTGTTAGCCTTTAGTATTATCTAGAGAAGAATTTGTGTTGTAATCCTATTATTAATATAGTGAAAGGTTATATCAGATTACGATCCTATGATTTTTTTTAATTTAAAATTTTCACATAAAAATCTATGTCTCTTAAGGTTAATTTATTATTTTAGATTTTATAATATATAGTACACACCTAATTTTAATCACATAAAAAAAAAGAATTAATTTTTGTGTAATTTACAACTGTTTATATGGGTTTTTTTCCCAAAAAAATGTCACCGTAAAATAGCATTGAGGGAAGTTAATAAAACCTCATGACAAAAACAAATAAAAAACAAAAGAAAAATGTGGGCAAAGAGATAAATCTCTTCTCCACCGAAGACACTTTATGTGATTGAAGTTGCTGGTCGGCCACTCGTGTATGGAAAATGAAGATGAAGGAATAATTGCATTTGTAGTGGGTCTTATGAGCAAGAGAGAATTCGCATAACAGTTACTTTAATTATCATACTCTAAGGATGCGTTTTGCAGGTAAAATTAGATTGAATTAAATATTATTATTGAATTAAATAAAATTATATTAGATTAAGTTGGATCATAACGTATCATCTTATATTTAGTACAATATTAAGTTAATCAATGTTAAAGTAATTTAAATAAAAAAAATCTTTATGAATATTTAAGAATAATAATAAATATTAATTTAAAGGTAATTAATAAGAACATTAAATATATGGTAACTTAGTTATTGGGTAGTCATAATATAATAAATAAATATAAAAAAAATTAATTATTTAATTAATTTTTATCAGATATTTTAGATAATATTTTATCAAAAAGTTAGCAAATAATATATATAAAATCAATCAATTACTGGTACTATTAATTTTCATGATTATTTTTAATATTACATTAGTTATTACTAAATTTAATAAAATCAATTATTGTACTAAATTATTAAATAGTAATTTTATTGAAGTAAAAGTACTAATTTAATTGGATTATAAAAGTAAAATAAAAAATAAATATCAAGTAAATAATGAGTAAACTAATTAATTAATTAATTAAATTTTAAGTAATAGATAAAAACTGGTATTATATATGAAAGAAATATTACAAATGGATAATTTTTTTCTCTTATTCTAATCCCATCTGAACCCGCTTATAAATTAGGATTGCTAATTCTGTGATTTAAGGACTCCTTATCCAATGCAAGAAAAATTGCTAAATGTGAGATAAATATTTAATCTCAATATTGGTCTAATCCCACACTTAGGGCCCATTTGAAATTACTTTTTGGAAGCTTAAAAGTAATTTTAAAAATCTAAAAATTAATTTTAATTCGGTAAAAAAAATTAAAATCATTATTATCAAAATCAGCCTCTCCTACAACTGATTTTGAAAAAAAAAAAAAAGGAGTAACTTTTAGGTTCTGATTTTGAGAATCAATTTTATCCTTTAATACAATTCCATAAATATTCTTAAAATTATTACCTAAACCCAAAATTATCCTTATTCAAATTGGAAAAAAAATCAATATTTTAATAAATTTTTATTTTAATTCATCAATATAAATTCATCAGTATCAATTTGTTGGTCAAATTATTATTAAATTTGTTTCACTATATTATAAATTTAATTATTAATTATTTTAAGATAAAAAATAAAAAATGAAATCAATATATTATAAATTTTATTTAGTTAAAATTATAATAATACACAATTAAAAATATTGTATGTACATGTCTTTATATACATAAATAAATTTTATCTTATATTATGTGTATTTTTGTTATTTACTTTTTGTCAATAATTTAGTAGCAAGATTTACTAAATGTTCATAACTACTTTTAAAACTTACAGTACTTCTCAAAACAAACCAAATACTTAACTGATTGTTTTCACTACTAATTATTTCTACAATACAGCTACCAGTAATTATTTTAAAAGTTACACCATTCTCAAATTGGCCCATAATCCTAGCTCCTAAATATAGCCTAACTTTAATCCATCAAAGCAAGTCTCTATCTTGATAAACATAATAAACTATTAAAAAAATTATTAAGCAATATACGTAATATATATTAGAACATTGGTATTTGAACACGACGAAAATACTGCCAAAAAAAAAGGTATTATGATTATAGTAATAATATATATTAAAACACTAATATTTGAACCCCGTGAAAATACTACCAAAATAAAAAATAGAGTATTATGATTATATTAATAGTATGTGTAGAACACCGATATTTGAATACCCTACCAAAATGAAAAATGGGGTATTATTATGATTATGGCAGCGCCTTTTGATGGTGAAATATCATTCTTTTTCGATAACAGAGAAATATCATTTTTGATATAATATAACAGCTAAAAAAATAAATACACGTATCGGTATCAGATGCGGCCACGTCACTCAACAGAGAGCATGTCCCAATTCAGCTTCCTTCATTGCTCCTAGTCAAAAGGTTCGAAACACAGCTAGTAAATGGGGACGGTCACCACCGCCTCACTCGTCTCTTTCTCCACTTGCTTTCTTCCAAAACCACTTCATTCCAAAACCCACCTTCAGTTTCAGTTACTCAGAAGACCAAACCCACTCCTCCAATTTCGAAATATTTCCCTTAATCGGAACAAATCATCGGACTGCGTAAGAATCAAGGCATCACCATCATCATCATCAATGGCTACCGAGAATAAGAACAAGAAAAAGAGCGTGCAAGTTTTTGACACAGAGGAAGATCTGGCTGTGTCTTTGGCCAAATACACCGCCGATCTATCTGCCAAGTTCGGTAAAGAGAAGAACTCATTCACTGTCGTCTTATCCGGTGGTTCTCTCATCAACTCTCTCAGGTGGGTCCTTTAGTCTATTACTGTTTTCTTTATTAATTATTTTTCGCTTTTTATGATCTTTTTTTTTGGGTTACGGTTTTGTGGTTCGGGACTATACAGGAAATTAGTGGAAGCCCCGTATGTAGATTCAATTGAATGGGAGAAATGGCATGTGTTTTGGGTTGATGAAAGAGTTGTTCCCAAGGATCATGCTGATAGCAATTATAAGCTTGCCTATGATGGTTTCCTTTCCAAGGTATATTATTTGATTAGCTATTGATTTTTGCTATTTGTACTTCTAAATAGATATTATATTGAAAATTTGCTCGTAATCATATCATGTCATGCACGATTGCAACGAAGGGGTAAGATAAATTATTTTAATTAGGATTAGTGGCAGAATCAAAATTTAGAAAATTCTTCTTCCTACACTAAGAGACCAAAAGTTTGAAAGCAAATACCAGAATTGAGTTATCAAATGCTTTTTATTTTGGGGTTTTGTTATTGTTGATCAACAATGAAGGCTTGTGGTGTGCGCCAGCGTGTCCAGAGTAATCTTTTTTTTATTTATTTTTTTCCCCCAATTTAACTCACACACCTATTGAATCTCAAACTGAAGAATTAAGTCCTACAAGGGCCCCTTCTTACCAGTGGACTTCAGAGTAACCTTTATTTTTCAGCTTCACAATTTTTGTAGCAGCTCACCAAGTATCTGGGATTCAAGATTTCGAAAAGAATTTTCAATAGATTCTTGGAGGAGTATTGCTTTTTTCTGAACTTGCCTGGGAGTTTACATTTGGCCATTCCTGAACTTTCAAGTGATCTCGTGATGAGTTCTCAGAGTGTTTCTTTAGTGCACATATTTAATCCTTTCCTGCATCCACACGTTAAATTCGACTATTAAAATGGAATCATTTGTTTGAGACTTGTTTGCACTTTGATCATTTGTTAACTTAGCAACTAGTCACAGAAGCATATGCTTTTTGATTAAAACTATGTAATTGTAATGTTCAATGTGTGAATCTGCAATCAAGGGCTTTTATTTCATGATATTCCGCACTAAATCTGCAATGCTACTTTACGTGTTTATTTATTTTTTTACCATGTTGGACAGGTACCAATTGCCCCTGGCCATGTCTATGCCATCAATGATGCATTATCTGCTGAAGGTGCAGCTGAAGATTATGAGACCTGTCTCAAGCATTTGACAAAGAGCAATATATTAGCTACATCTGCTGCTACTGGTTTTCCAAAGTTTGATCTCATGCTTCTGGGTATGGGTCCAGATGGACATATAGCTTCTTTGTTTCCAGGGCATCCTCTTCTCAAGGAGAATGAGAAGTGGGTTACTTTCATTAAAGACTCGCCAAAGCCACCTCCAGAGAGAATCACTTTCACCTTTCCTGTAATCAACTCATCTGCATATATTGCAATGGTGGTGTGTGGTGCTGGAAAATCAAGTGCAGTTCAAACTGCATTGGGTAATAATCAAAACTCTGATTTGCTGCCAGTTCAAATGGCATCAGCTGAAGAAGAATTCACTTGGTTTCTGGACAAAGACGCAACTTCAAAGCTGTAAGATTGGAAAAATTAGCTATATGAGTGATTCCCTGTTATCTGCTATGGTAATTGGTTTGATCTGTGTAGTTTGACTACTAGTACTCCTGGATTTTGTTATGTCAGTTTGTAGTAATGAGAACAGAGACTGAACTTCTTGTTAATGGCTTTGAATAAAAATATAGTTTGACATTTTAAAACTGTTGGTTGTAAATTTTGTGATATTCATCAGGGATCATCATTTCATTGCATGGTAGGTCTATAATTATCTTTTTGGCTATACAAACAAATTAATTTGGTTACAATCATAGTGATAGCACTTTTTTAAACACATTATATAATTTTAGTAGTCTAGGAATGTCAACTTGTTTTGCTACCTAAAATAGACACTAGGCACAAAGAAATATAAAGTAGGTGTTGTCACCTTTAAAAATTCCTTATAAAATACATTTTTTGTATGGTTACAGTTTTATTCTGATGGGGAAATTACATCAAAAAACCAAGAATATATCCTTTCTTTAGTCATCTGTTTATTTTGAAATTAAAAAAATATATCAAATAAAGTCTATACAATTTATTTTAACAATTTTTTTCTTTTGACATTTCTTTTACACTAATAGCAACAACCGACAGTGGAATTTTTTTATTAACTCTTGATAAAGTTTCTATTTTCCTTTGTTTTTCTTATTTTAAGAGTAAATAAAGGATAAAGAGATACAGCGACCTTTGTTTAAAACTAGGATGACTAATGGAGAAAAAAAACGGTAGGGGAGATTGGTGAGCAAACGATTACGACAAATAAATATAATTTAAAACGTTACCTGTTGCTTCAAAATAAAAAGAAACAGACGAATCGGGTGCGGACAAAAGGAATTTTGAGAGGTGGAGCTTTTAACCTCCTCTAAAATCTTTATAACATCCTTTAGAATTTTATTTCTTAAATTATTTTTTTTTCAATTTATAAATACAAAATCATAAAAAATAATTTTACTATTTTCCCATAAAATATCATCTCAAAACACCAAGTATCTCTTCTAAGTTTTTATTATAAAATAAAGTACAAATCCCAAAATATTTAATTATTTTCCTTTTATTATATTATTTATATTTCCATAACTCAAAAACTTATATAATTTTCTTCAAAAAATATTTTTCAATTCAAATTTAAAATATAAATATAAATTATGAAATGAGGTGGGAGTAAAATTTTATTAAAAAATATTTATTTAAGTGTTTAATTTAATTTTCATTAAAAAATGAATTAATTAGTTTTTGGTTATTTAGGTAATCTCAATAACAAAAGAGTTTTATCAGGAAATTTTAAGGGGTGTAGAAATAACTATTCTATTTAAGAGGTGTTAATAGTCTACTCTTACATGTTTGGTATGTTAGATAGGATGGGATGTGATAAGATATGATTATATTTAGTGACGTCTTGTGATTGGTGTAATAAAAGATTGAATTAAATTATAATTTATATATGATTTTAACATGAAATTTAGCTAAAAATAATAAAATGACTAAAAGTTTAGACATTAATTTAAGTATAATGAAAAAATAAATAAACATTACTTTTATAATAATAAAATTATATCTTAATACGTTGAGAAACTATTTATTATAATTGCCCATGGCCTCCAATGGTATAACTGTCCTCACAAAATTAGGATTACCTGGGAGGATAAGGTAATACTAATATTCTTCAAAGCTGTTGTACAAAATTTTAATATACTCACAAGGATTGTTAAAAATTTGAAAGTCTAAATTAAATCTAAATCAATATTGTTCGTAACCTAGTTGAGCAAATTGAGTTTTATGATAAATTAAACTAACTAAACTAAGAAAACAATTAAAGGAGATTTCAATAAAATAATATTTACCAACGTTTTAAAATCTACCACTATCCAACTATTAATTATCTAATTATTATTAATCCTCAATTTTTCAGTGGTAACTTGAAATCAATCTATATTATCTCATTGATAAAACAAATAAGCCCAAGTAATTAAATCTAATGTGGGTTCTTTTTCACTTTAAGGTAGGATTTCTAAGCATTTTATGTATCCTATTGAAAAACAAAAAATCAAAGTTTCCTAAGCATTTTATGTATCCAATTTAATGAAAGACAAATAATTAAAAACAATTACATTAGTAATTGTTTATCAAGCTTAGATTTAATCAAATAATCTCTTAATTGTCAACAATACATGATATTAAAAATAAAAAGATAATTATTCAATCAATCATGCTAAATAAAAAACCATAACCATTGAAGAATACATTTAGGAAATTAATTAAATAAAAAGATAATTATTTCATTAAATAAGGTTTCATCTTTAACCTTAGTATAAAAAAATGTGCTAGACATACTTGAATAAAGAACAATAAAATAAATAAAATCAGTAGTGAAAAGCTTTGAAGATCGCTGGTCCTCTCTGCCCGTATGCTGTCTGGCATCTTAATTTCCCTCAAAGTGGCTAAACGCTTTATTTTCTTTTATTTTCCGATTTATTTCTAATTTAATCTTCATTGCTTCCTAAATTGAAAATTTTTCATGCATTTTTTATCCATAATCTCTAATTATTTCCCTATTCAATAAAATATTTCAATTACCTAAAAATAACAAATAAAAATACCTAGCAGTATATAATAAAAAGTAAAAGTGTGGATATTAAATACGGCATTAGGATAAGTATTTTTGGCCAATAAATAAGTCATGTCAAATATGCACTAAGTCCATTTGAGAGACTTTACTCTATATAAAAAAATATTTTACCATATAATAAAATTTCTCTATAGTCATATCGTTGGAACCAGCTAATTTTCTTATCATAAGAAAGCTATAACTCAATAGAAATGTAATTGTAAAAATTATTGTTTTGATTAGGGGTGGAGCACTCGGATCGATTCTATTTGAAAGACAAAAACCGAATGGTTCATAAGTAGAAGTACCGATTGGTTTGTGTTCAATTCAATTTTACTAACAAACCGATCAATTCTTTCAATTAAATTGAATAATATTTTTTACTTAAAAACATAAATAAGGAAAATCAATTCCTAACCCTAAAACTGAAAAACACTTGCCTCTTACTTTCTCTCTCACACTCTCGCTCACAAACCTTGTTGACCCACCTCATCCACCACCATCACTTGTCAGCCACCCCTTCCACTGCTCGTCTCACTGCGAGGACTTTAATTAAATACCCTTTAACAGTTTGAAAATTATTTAAATGCCCCTCTCGATATTGGTTGTCATGGATACCCTAAGAAATGCATTTAAATTCGAAAATACCCTTAAGGTGCGTTATAAACTATATTACATTATTTAATACAAGTGTATTACATTATACTGTATTATATTAGCACTGTGTCATGGTAATGATGTTGCTACAGTGTATTATATTAATATGTAATTATACCATGTTTGGTGCTGCACCGTATTGCACTGTATTAACTTTTTTGTGATTAATTTAATTATATATTTGGAAAACACTATCTATTAATACTTAGAAAAAAAAAAGTAAATATAGAAATCTTAAATTTTAAAACCTTTTACATCATTTTTTTGGATAAATATAAAAAAAAAATCATAATTATTTAAAAAACATATACAAAACTAACAAATTCTAAAATTTTCGGCAACATAGCATTTACTTTTCAGCATTTCTCAAAAATATACCCTTTGAAATACAGATCGAAGTAAACAATTCAATCAAGTAATCTCTAGAAAACATCACAACATAAATAAATATTTGAAACATGCAATATTCATTCAAAAGTCATCTAAAGATGATAGTATATAAAAGTTTATACATATTACAATATAGTCACATATTATAACATAATCACTAGAATACCTTTGCCAGAAATGAATTGCAAAAAAAAACTTATGCATATTTTACTTTTTTTATAAAACAAATGGTAAAATAAATTACAGAACAATAAACACAAGTTGCCTTCATTCATATCTAACTCATTATCCTTATCTCTTATCTCCCTCCTTCAACATATCAAAAGTAAATCTCCCTCTTTAGTTCTCTTTCCTCTCCTTCTTTCTTCCTTCTTCTTCCTTTTATTTTTTTCCTATTATCATTTTACAGTTTTTTTTTATTTTTTTAGGTTCTATGTGTCCTTTAATTATTTTTGAAAAAAGTCACCAAAGATCTATATAGATTTATAATTCTTACTCTTCCCTTTAGATCCTTTTCTTTTGACAAGAAAAGAAGAGAAAAATAAGCTAAAAATAGAAAATAAGCAAAAAATGAGTAAGTAATTGGGTTTTCTTTTTTCTTTCTTTTTTCTTTCTAAAACACTCAAGCTATAGAGGAAGGCAAAAATACTCATAGAAATTTGTTGTGATATCTCATACTAACTGTTGACACACGGTACTGAGGTGGTGGCGTAGTAGCTAAGGTGTCGTGCGAAGCACTTGACAGCATCGAGTACTCAAAGTGCCTATGGCTACACCGGTATCGATGATAGATTGGGTGAAGAAGAAAGATTGGATTTGAGAAGAGAATAGAGGTAAAGAAAAGTTATGTTTTATGGCTTAATCGTGTTTTGAAGAAGAAAAACTTTTACTTTTTCCTTTTTCTAAAGCAATCACGTGTAAACTCGATACACCAGCGATTTAGTTTATCCATCTTTAAGTGTATTGCAATAGTAATGTTATGTAGACTAATATAAAGTCTTATTTTTAGCTAAACATAGGATTATATTAACTTAATGCTATACATGACTACAATATGTTGTGTAATGTTGGGTGCCAAACAAACATTAATGAATACATCAAATATACTCTTTCTCACTCTCTTCTTAAACTCAAATAAGCCTTCAAAATCTCTCAAAGCTTCTCAAACAAATTATTCACATCTTTAACATCCATACTTTTTCAATTGAAAGAATGTGCATTAATCATTAAACAACCCAAGAAGGTATGTTAATATTGTTGTGTATTCAAGTTTTACATTTTCTAGAAAATATACATATTTTCCTCACAAAATAATTTCCTATTTTTCACTATTTTTCTTTACATGTCAAAAATCATGCAATGTAGGTTTTTTATTTTTTATTTTTAAGTAAGAAGTACTTGCTGAACATGTACTTAATGTGAAAATCTTTCAATTAATGTCTTGTATTCTTTTCAAAGTTATGTAATACATGGAATATGGTGGCATGATAATACTACACAATCTACATGACTATATGACCTACACGACATTGTGTAAGTCATGTAGTCTTATAATTTAACTAAATCATATACTCAATCATGGAGGTTATCTAAGTAATGTATTCGTGTAGGTCATGTAAGTCATGTAATATATAAGTCAAGTAGTTAATTATATATAAAATTTGATATTATTGTTTTTATTGTACCAATATAAAAGGTTTTAGCACATGTGCTTATTCTCTTTCAATGGTATATAAATTAAACAAAATGATGAGTATAGTTCCAAGTCTCACAGGCTAAAGGAATAATGGCACCATGATCAACAACATATCTAGAATTGGTGAAAAAAATATCTCAAGTTATTAATACAGACTCTTCATAATTTTAACCATAATAAAATTTAAACTTAAGACATCTGACCTTATGCCATTAGTTGCAATTAAAGCCAATGATGATGTGGAGTTTTTCCTAGAGGAAATAACTAATTGAATGGAGATTAAAAACCTGCTTTACATTACTTTTGAACATAAAATGAGTTTCGTAGTTCCCATAGGTAGACAACATCACACCATTCTTCATGGAAAGAGAGTCATGCTTACTCGAGCCACGTGCCTTTTTCATTTTTGAATCTTAATAGTCTCAATTCAAACAATTTTACTATTAGAGATGAATCACCACTTTAATTTGTTCCTAGAACGCAACCTAATGATAGGCACGAACTAGTTGATGAATTTGTGACTATTGTTGATTGCTTGGATAGGCCACCATTAGCTACTAATCTAGTATTAAGGAATAATGCTCCGTCTATTGTAAGTTCAAAAACCTCAAAAAATAAATATATGCCTACATTAAATGCATTTACTACTAGTAGTAAATTATTGTCAATAAATGTTTTTAGTGATAGTGATATGTCCATAGTAAAAGAGGCGTTCGAGCCAAAAGATGTCTTGTAAGTAGAGCTTAAAGCACCAGTTGTGGGAAAAAAAGGTTCTAGTTTAAAATCCCAAATTCAGATGATGACTCACTTGTTGTTATTTATATGGACAACAATTGTAAGAGGGGTCTTCGTGCAACTAGGCTTAAAGGTTGCAACATGTTCAAAATTAGAAAATATTATAATGTTCATACTTGCTCCCTTGATTCACAACAAAAAGATCACCCCCAAGCTTTATCAAAGCTAGTTGGGCAAAACTTTCGGCATAAGTATGATTGGGCTTCATCTTTTTATAAGATTGTTGATATCAGGCAAGATTTTTAAAGGAAGTCTAGTTATGAATTAAGTTATCACAAGGCATGAAGAGCAAGGGAGTTTGCAATTGAGATGGTTAGGGGCACATCGGAAGATTCATACCAGTTATTACCTTTATACACGGTAATGCTTCTAAAGTAAAATCCTAGAAGTATTCATTGAAAAAGGTAGTGTTTTCAAGTATTGTTTCATGGTCATCAAAAGTTGTCTGAGAGGATTCACTTTATGTATTATGCTTGTCATTATAGTTGATGGTACACTCATAAAGGGCAAGTTTAAGTTCATTGCAACATCTTTTGTGGCAACAGTCAACTCTATCCTATTGCATTTGGTATAGGTGATAGTAAGAATAATATTTCATGGGAATGGTTTTTTAAGAAATTGAGAGAGTCCATTAGTGATGTCCGTAATTTGGTATTCATTTCGGACTGCATGGAAGCATTAAAAAACGAGATAGTAAAGTATTTTCATATGCAAGGTACAATATATTTACGCATCATCCAAAACGAAATGTAAATGCTTCTTTTAAATTAATGTGGGTACTTTTTTTAAATTGACTGCAAAGTCATATCAGCCTATCAATTTTACCTAATATATGAATGCCATCCATAGCGTTAATTTGAATGTTGACCAACACCTTACTAATGCTAGATATAATAAATGGGCTTGTTCATACTTTGAGGGGAGGAGTTATGGTATTATGACGACTAACATTACAGAAAGCATAAATTCTATCTTAAAAGAAGCACAAAGCTTACCTATTCATAAGTTAATGGATTTTATCATTAACAAATTGCATGAATGGTTTGCAAAAGGACAAGAAGCAGTAATCGAGGCATATCCTCCAATGACTTCTGGGACTGAGTAGCAGTTGAAAGTGAAACTGAAAAAATATCACACATATCCACTAATACAAGTTAATTTTCATAAGTTTATAGTTAAAGATGGCAACTGTGATGGCCATTTTGATGTACTACATAAGAATTGCAATTGTTATCAGTCACATACTTTTGAGTAGTAACATGTGGAATGCTTATCAGACCTCTCTCCAGCTTTTCTTTGATATAGTTCTTATCAATCTCAATATGTTTTATCCTATCATGTTGGATAAAACAATCACTAATTGTTTCTTGCCTATCCAAGTAACTAGATTTCCCCCAATAAAACAATAACCTAATGTTGACTTTCCATCAACAAAGGATCCAACACAATCTGCATTTGTATATGGCTTAACCTTTAGATGATTATTCTTATAGAATAAAATACCATTTTTTTTTTTAGATGTCTTCAAATATTTTAGTATTCTTACCACAGCTTCCATGTGCTTCACATTAGGAGAATGCATAAATTGACTCACTATGCCTATTGCAAATATAATGTCTAGGGGGTTATGACACAAATAGATTAGTTTTCCAACCAATCTTTGGTATTGTTCTCTATTAACCAAACTAGTTTTAGTAGCTACCGCAAGTCTATGATTGAATCCTATAGGAACACCACTAAGTTTGCATCCTAACATCCCAGTTTCTTTCAAGAGATCCAAAATATATTTCCTTTGTGACAAAAATATCACTTTTCGAGACCTAGCCACTTAAATTCCTAGGAAATATTTTAGAGAACCAAGGTATTTAGTTTCCAACTCTCTAGTTAATAACCTCCTAAGTTTTCAATTTCATCTTAGTTACTTTCAGTCCTGATAATATCATCTACATACACAATAAGGATAGTGACATTACCTTTTTTACTATGCTTAATAAACATGGTATGATCAGTATGGCTTTAGCGACATCCACATTTAAAAATAAGTCTAGCAAATCTATCAAATCAGGCTCTAGATAATTGCTTAAGCCCGTATAAAGACTTTTTCAACTTGGAAACTTTTCCTCTATTAAACATATATTTAAACCCTGGTAGTGGATGCATATACACCTCTTCTTCTAAATATCTATAAAGAAATGCATTCTTCACATCTATTTATTATAAAGGTCATTCCAAAGTTGCAATAAGTGACAATAGAACCCGAATAGAGTTCATTTTTACAACAAGGGTGAATGTCTCTTGGTAGTCAATTCTATATGTCTGAGTATATCCCTTTCCATATGTCTGACTATACCCCTTAACCATCAACCTAACCTTGAATCTCTCAATTGATCCATTAGCCTTTTGCTTAACCATAAATACCCATTTATAACCCACAGTTTTTTTTTTTATAAGAGGCCAATATTCAAGAGCCCACGATTTATTTTTATGCAATGCTATCAGATTTTCATAAATCACTTCTCTCAAGTATAGATTTGGGAGAGCATCATGTATAGTTCGAAAAGTAGTTACAAATGATAAATTAATGCTAAAAGCTTTGCATGATGGTTACAATTTATGATAAGAGACAAACTTAAAAAAAAAAAAAACAGATGTTCAGTACAACTTCTAACACCTTTTGTGATGGAAGAGAATTTAAATATATTTCAAGTTCAAATTGAACAATACATTTATCTTCCAAAAACTCTGTGTTCAGTTTAGAATTCTCACAATCAAGAGATGCACAAACTATTTTATTTCATTAAGAATGCACCTTTAACTCTTAAACATTCTCTTAATTTTATGCGGTGGATGGTTGAATTTGTAAAAACAATAATTGGTCATCTTTTGGTTAGGTTGTTTCTATAAAGAAGATCTATCATGCTCTTTTTACTAATTGTTGTTAGAAGGTGGCTAATTTTGTGGAGAGTTGAATCTGTGGTATTATCACTAAAAGAAGGCTCAGCTGAATGTGTGGATTTTGGCTAAGAAAAAATTTACAAACTGATCAAGCTTAGATTAAACAACGGTCACATCCATGGTTTCAAAATATTTCCGAATTGAAGGATGAAAACAATTGTTCCCTTTTTATGTAAGAGAATAACCCAAAAATACACACTTGAGAGACCTAAATCAAGCTTACTTTTGTGATGATTCTTATCATGAATAATAGCAACACACCCAAACACTTTACGAGGAAGAGAACTAAAGGATCGAGACATAAGATAAAGTTGCTAAAAAAGTTAAAATAGAGTTTTAAACTTCAAAATACTAGTGTGTAAGTTAAAGAAAAGTTTGTACAGACTGAAATAGACACTATGATAGTAGTACAAGAGGTTTGATTCTTGTATGGAGAATCATGATTTGAGAAAGACTATGTCTCTGACCATTGTGTTTTTGTGAAAAAGTTTGGTGATAATAATTTTAATATTCTTTTGCTTTATGTGGATGACATATTGATTGTTGGCAAGGAGGCTAGTAAGATTGATAATATGAAGAAAGAGCTTAGCAAGTCTTTTGCAATAAAGGAAAAGACTTAGAACTAGCAAAACAGATTCGTAGCATGAAGTATGCCATGGTATGTACAAGACCAGATATTACTTATGTAGTTAGTATACTCAGTCGGTTTCTCTCAATAAGATAAAGAGCACTGGACAGTAATGAAGTGCATTCTCAGATATCTAACAGAAATTTCCAATGCATGTTTATTTTTTAGTGATAGCAAACTTGTGTTACAAATGCATATAAATGCTAATATGACAGGAGATGTTGATTCTAGAAAATTCCTATAAGGATGTTTGCTCTCTTCTGCAGGAAGAACAGTCTGTTGGAAATCTAAACTTCAGTAGTATGTTGCCTTGTTTACCACTAAAGTAGAGTATATTGCAATCAATGAAGGTTCTAAAGAAACCTTGTGGATGAAGAATTTCCTACAAGAGATGGGTGTGAAACAGGATAGCTATATTGTGAACTGTGATAGTCAGAATGTTATTCATTTGACAAAGAATTTGACATACCATTCAAAATTCAAACATATTGATATGAGGTATCATTGAATACGAGACGTGTTTGAAAAGAAACTGTTACAACTTAAGGAGATTCACACAATGGAGAATGAGTCAGATATGATGACAAAGTCATTGCTTAAGGAGAATATAAAAAGCTATAAGTTGAGAGTGGGCTTGGCGGTGCCCCTTACATGATCAGAAGAGGGAGATTTGTTGGGTCCATCTCATTTGGGTAGCCCAAGCCCAAACCTTTCATTAGTTTAGGTGTTTAAGTAATTAAAGAAAGTTTGGAGGGCTAAATAAAATTTGCCATTAAAATTATAAAAGAAGAAAAAATGGAGCTGCAATAAATATAACCAAAAGCGAGAAGAGAACAAAACGAGAGAAGAGAACAGAAAACAGTGGCCTACAATTACAATTTGGGGGCAAGGGTTTCAATCTTTGATTAGATAATTTGAAAAAGAATTTAACTCTATTTTCTCCCAAATTTAAAATGTGAGTTTCTTGCATCACCCTCTACAATGCCACTGATCTTGATTTTTTTTTTATTCTCTTGTTGGCTATTATTTAAGCTACTTGCTTGTTAGAAACACAGATATTAAGTTATTACTATAAGCTAGATTTTTTAGATTCTTGACATTGTTAATTCTAGTGTTATCTAGAGAAGAATTTATGCTGTAATCCTCTTATTAACATATTTGAAGGTTATATCAGATTTACGGTCTCGTGGTCTTCTCATTTTAGATTTTTCACGTAAAAATCTGTGTCTTGTGGTTGATTTATTGCTTTAGACTGTATTGGTTTATTTTCTGCTTATTAATTTGTGATATACATTCCGTTTTAATCACACAAAAAGGAAAAGAGTTTGTTTTCGCTTAATTTACAGGTACTTATGTGGGTTCCTTTCCCAAAAAATACAAATTCAAACATTGAAAATTGGCACACTTTCTTCCCTGTATCAAAGTACAATGCCTTATTGGATAAATGCACATACCTTAATACCAACTTATGTAATAACTAAGCAGAAAATTGAAACTCATTTAAGTTTAAAAAGTGCTCAAAACATAATTTGCAAAAAATCTCAACTTGTTCATCACTTAGTTGCTTTTTATTATTCTTATCTGGGCTAATGACAACAAATTAGTATTTTCACTTTCAACTCGCTGCTTTTCTTTTTTCTCTAAACATTTTTGCATAGCAACAAATATAAATTCTAAGCACAATTAAGTTTTCAAAAAAATAAATTATTCTTATAAATTAAGAATTAAGACAAAAGCCACTTAATTGTGAGGTAGTGTATCACATGCAGTCGTGCATTATAGAAAGTTATGTATTACATGACTAAGGGTTATATGTCACATGAAGTCATGTATTACACGATCTCGAGTCATGTATTACACAACCGACCGATAATCTACTCAACCCATCAAATTTTCACCATTTTCATTAAAGAAAACAATTGTAAAGATTGTTTTTAATTATGTTATGAGAGAACCATAGCCAATTTCATCTATTTCTCCAACACAAAACCCTATGCTTTGCTTTTTCCCTATATATCAAACTATCACCTGATTAAAGGAAAATTGAATACTTATCTTAAGAAATTGTCAAATACGGCAACAATGAAGTCTTCTGATGGTCGGCAATACTAAAGTGTTTTGGTGAACAACATTGACGTGAACGTTATGGTCCCAAGCATGCAGAGGACGTTATGGTCACAAGCCTGCAGAGGTTGCAAGCCATGCAGAGGCGTATGGGTCTCAAGTTTCTTCGAATGGTTATTGACTTAGTTGAATACGATATAGTAGTGGGTGTGCATGTTTTTAGTGGCAGTTATGCACGATCCCATTTTAAGTGTTCATGTTCTTATTTTTAAGTGATTTCTCCCTTTACTAGTTTTTTTTTTTTTAAGTTTATGGTATGCTTACAGGTCTATTTAAGAGACCTCGTTGGACTTGTACAGGGCATGGGTAGAGAATGAAAACTATCTTTTTCCTTCCGCTCGATTTATAATCTTCCTCTGTTTCCCCGACTTTCCCTTTCAAAACCAAAATTTACTTATCATCTGGTATCAGAGACAAGTTTCTTCAAAAAAAAAAATGGCTGCCCGAAATCAATCAAATGCTGAGTTCCGAAATGAGGTTCAAGAAATCTTAGGCCGCCATGAGTCTAACTTAGACCAAGTTCATGCCACCTTGCAAACTATATTATCATAGCTCCAAGCTCTTCGTGCCTATCAAGCCCCACCCGTAACTGCCTCTGAAATTAATCCTTTTGCACCTGCAGCATCCCCTCACCAAGCCACGAAACCTACCCCTTTAAACTTTCCTAACCAGCACCACCATCTCAAACTAACCTTTCCAAATTTAAATGGAGAAGATCCGACTGGTTGGATCTATAAGGCGGAACAATTCTTTGAGTTTAAGAATGTAGCCCCAGAACACAAATACAGTTAGCATCATTCCATTTGGAGGGGATTGCTCTTCAATGGCATAGATGGTTAATGAAATTTCATGGTCCACTAACTTGGCCAAAATTTACAAAGGCGGTGTTTTTACGATTTGAACCAACAGATTATGAAGACCCATCTGAAGCTTTAACACATCTCAAACAAACATCAACGGTGGCAGCCTACCAAGAAGCATTTGAAAAACTCTCCCACAACATTGATAACCTCCCAGAGCAGCTTTTTGTAGGATGTTTTATTGCTGGATTGCGAGATGACATTCGACTAGATGTCAAGGTGAAACAGCCGAAAACTCTATCAGACACGATCGGAGTTGCACGCTTGATTGAGGAGAGAAATTTCTTACAAAAGAAGGTTGGCATTGTAGTGTTTTAAGGTCGCGTAGTGCAGGCTCTTTCCAACAAAACCAAAACAACCCCACAGTAGGACTGCTTGGTCCTCCTCATAACCAACAAACGACTCCAACCTCTAACCCTTTTGTTCGTCGACTAACTGGGCAATAGGCGAGAGCCCGTCGAGATAAAGGGCTTTGCTTCTACTGTAATGAGAACTATGTGCCAGGCCATAGATGTCAGCGTCCCCAACTCTTTATGATAGAGGATTGTCCACTGAGTCCACACGATGATGTCCACAACACCAAAAAAGAATGATCGCCTACAGAACCGCTGCCTGCATCTCTTTCCATTCAATGTCAGGAGCCAATCATCCACAAACTCTTCGCATGAAAGGAAAAATTAGAAATAGAGAAGTCATGGTCCTTATCGACGGGGGTAGTACACACAAGTTTATTGACCAGTCAATTGTCAAAAAACTTACTCTTCCAATGGTGCGCGATCGATCCTTCCAAGTAACTGTTGGGAATTGCGAGAGGATTGAGTGCACATGAAAATGTTTGAATCTCAAATTACTCATCCAAAATTACACCATAACAATCGACTTTTATATCATTCTAGTAGCAGCTTGTCAGGTGGTCATTGGGGTGCAATGGTTAGCGACTTTGGGTCCAATAGAAACCAACTACAGCAAGTTGGTAATGACTTTCACTCATAACGGACAACGGCAGCAACTTCATGGATTGTGTCGAGTCGACTTAGAGCCCTTAGACAATAGCGAGTTACAGCAGTTAACGGGCATGGGCTACTACTTGCAGATTTCAGCTCTTACTGAACTCAGTTTCCAAGCACAAGAGGAGAATGCAATGGTTCAATCAGTAGACTTGAGCCAATTAATTGGTGAGTTTCCTGAAGTCTTTGCAGAGTCAGAGAATCTTCCCCCTAAGCGGCGTCATGACCACTGAATTCCTTTAAAAAATGACCAAGAACCTGTTAGTGTAAGACCATATAGGTACCCACAATATCAAAATGCTGAGATCGAAAGGATGGTGCAAGAATTTTTGGATTCCGGAATCATTCGGCCCAGTAACAGTCCCTTCTCATCTCCAGTGTTGTTGGTAAAAAAGGCGAATGGAACTTGGGGGTTTTGTGTTGACTACAGGGCACTTAACAGAGTCACAATCAAAGACAAGTACCTAATTCCAGTCATTGACAAGCTCTTAGATGAATTGTACGGTGCTCAATTTTTCTCAAAAATGGATCTTCGCTCAGGTTACCATCAGATCCGAGTCAAGGAAGAAGACATTCACAAGACCGCCTTCCGCACTCATGAAGGGCACTATGAATTTGTAGTAATGCCATTCGGGCTGACCAATGCCCCTGCCACTTTTCAGAGTCTGACAAATGACATATTTAGACCTTTCCTTCGTAAATTTGTTCTTGTATTTTTTGATGATATTCTTGTCTACAGGAGGACATGAGCTGATCATTTACAACACCTTAGGACAATCTTAAGAATCTTATCAGCTCACCAATTGAGAGCAAAACAATCTAAGTGCAAATTTGGCACCTCTCGGGTGGAATACCTTGGCCATATTATCACCTCTGAGGGCGTTAGAGTGGACCCAACAAAAATTCAAGCCGTTCAGGATTGGCCAATACCTACTACGATGAAAGATGTACGCGCATTCCTTGGACTTGTTGGGAATTATTGCAAATTCATTAGGGGCTTTGGAACCATTGCCGCCCCACTTACCCACTTAACTTCCAAATATGGATTCAGTTGGAACTCTGAGCAGAGGAAGCTTTTTTGTAACTTAAAAAGGCACTCACAACTGCCCTTGTTCTGTAACTTCCAGATTTTCCTCAACAGTTTGTAGTAGAGTGTGATGCTTGCAGTACTAGAATAGGAGCCATTTTGTCTCAACGAGACCGGCCCATTACATTTTTTAGCGAGTCATTAAACTTTATCCATTTATGACAAGGAGATGTTGGCTATTGTTAAAGCTATCAAGAAGTGGAGACCATATCTTCTTGGTAGACCCTTTATAGTGCGAACAGATCAACGAAGTTTAAAGTACCTACTGAAGCAGCGCATCACCACACCCACACAACTACGATGGCTGCCAAAGATTTTGGGCTATGATTACGAGATACAGTATAAGAAAGGGGTTGACAACAAAGGAGCAGATCCTCTTTCTCGAATTGCCGAATTTGAGTTCCAAGCCATCTCTTTGCCGAATTTAGATTTGTGGGCCATTCTCATGGATGAAGTTTTATCTGATCCATTTTATAAGCAGGTTCAGTTATATCAAAACAAAACTCCTAACCTTTATCTACAGAGGGATGGGATTTGGTTTAAGAAAGGCAGAATTTTTTTGAGCCCTTCTTCAACTCCAATTCCATCCATATTGGCAGATAATCACTCATTGCCCATGGGGGAACATTTTGGGGTTCAAAAGACTTTAAGCTGAGTTCGATCTATGTTTCTTTGGTCGGGAATGCGAACTGTAGTCAAGCAATTTGTCCGAGAATGTGATACTTGTCAGCGTTGTACGACTGAGACGTTACGCCCAGCTGGTCTTCTTCAACCCTTGGAAATTCCAGATAAAATATGGACTGATATTTCAATAGATTTCATTGAGGGTCTTCCTTCTTCACAGGGATATACCGTCATAATGGTGGTTGTAGACCGTCTGTCAATGTATGCCCACTTTATTCCCTTAAAGCATCCATTTACTGCTTTAACTGTAGCTAAGGCCTTCTTAAGTCATATTGTTAAGTTACATGGGGTGCCAAGATCCATTACTAGTGACCGAGATAAAGTTTTATTAGTGCCTTTTGGAAAGCTTTGTTTCAAATGCAGGGGCCTTCTCTCTGTATGAGTTCCAGTTACCATCCACAAACAGATGGCCAGTCCGAGGTAGTCAATCGGACCCTAGAACAATACCTCTGTTGCTTTGCACATGATCGGCGTAAGATATGGTTGGATTGGCTTGCTTGGGCAGAATATAGTTACAATATGTCGGTCCATTCCTCCACTCGTCTTACTCCTTTTGAAACAGTTTATGGTATTTCCCCACCAAATTTTCTTTCATATGTTCCTGGTACTACAAAGGTGCAGGCAGTGGATGAACTTTTACAAGATCGCGACGCGGTTTTGAAGACGTTACGCCATCACTTGATACTGGCTCAGAACCGCATGAAGGTCCAGGCAGATCAACAACGACGTGAGGTGACATTTAACGTGGACGATCATGTCTATTTACGTTTTTAGCCGTATCGCCAGCAATCAATAGCTTTTCGAAGTTCCCTTAAACCCCGGTACTATGGCCCGTTTAAAATTTTGGCTCGCATTGGTCCCATTGCTTATCGTTTAGAATTGCCAGAGGGGTCCCAAATTCACAATGTCCTCCATGTGAGCTTGCTTAAGAAATGCGTAGGGTCTTTAGTGATCGTTATGCCCAAGTTACCGCATGTGGCGGCGAACTCAACTTTGCTACCTCAACCAGAAGTAGTGCTTGATAGTCGTGTAATCCAGAAGGGACATTATCGTCCGAAAGAAGAAATTCTTGTTAAATGGATGGGTGCCCCTGTTGAAGATGCTACATGGGAAAATAAGTGGAGGTTTCTTCGTTCCTGTCCAGATTTTCGTCCTTGAGGACAAGGACAGAGTCAGAGGGATGGATTGACGTGAACGTTATGGTCACAAGCCATGCAGAATGGTCACAAGCCATGCAGAGGTGTATGGGTCTCAAGTTTCTTCAAATGGTTATTGACTTAGTTGAATAAGATATAGTAGTGGGCACATGTTTTTAGCGGCAATTATGAACGATCCCTTTTTAAGTGTTCATGTTCCTATTTTTAAGTGATTTCTCCCATTTACTAGTTTTTTTTTTTAAGTTTGTGGTATGCGCACAGGTCTATTTAAGAGACCTCGTTAGACTTGTATAGGGCATGGGTAGAGAATGAAAATTATCTTTTTCCTTCCGCTCGATTTATAATCTTCCTCTGTTTCCCCGACTTTCTCTTTCAAAACCAAAATTTACTTATCAAACACTTCAGATTCCCACATTTGAATGTCAGTGATGATTCCAACTTTTCACCAAACTCCAGAGTCAAATTAGACATGTATAAGAATCATGTAATCCATATCCATTTTGAGTCGATCAGGGCTGGCTTTAGCCAATTCGGGGCCTTAGGCGAAATTTTATTTTAGGCCTTTTAATGTTAAAATATTAACTCTCACAAGAATATTAAATAGCTTGAAAAATTCCCACAACAACATCAAATAGCTCAAAATTCAGTTATATTCAATAATATCTTAAATTACAACAATTATTAACAAGATCTAAAAAAAAAAATCGAAAAGATATCTATTTTTTTCCACACGAATACTAACTTTGTCTTCCACAAATTCCATCTCCTTAAGATGCTCTAAAACTTCATTAGCCACAACCATAATCTTTCTGTGAACTTTAAATCATTACTCCTACCTACTATGATCCTTGCTACAAGTCATCACTAATGCAAATTACTAATCAATTAAATTTTATTCTTCTTGCTTTTTGAGATGCAAAATTATTAATTAAAATCTTATATTCTAATTTAGCTAACAAATTTTTTTCAATAGCTCAAATAGCTAATCCATTTAATCTTTCTTGTGACATTATAGTTCTTAAATAAGATTTTATTAACTTCAATTTAGAAAAACTTCTCTCAGCAGAAGCAACAGCTACAGGTACAATTAGTAATATTCTATAAACAACAAATGCATTTGGAAAAGAATCTACTTTTTTAATATAATTAAGTATATCAAGTGGAGTATTTCTTTCAATGTGTTAAACTTCTTTTAAGACTTTTAATTCCGAAAACAAATCTAATCCATCAATATCAGAAAACATATTATATTTCAAGACATTTTCGAGATTAATGCAATAACTTTTTAAACTTTCATCATCTAATGATTTTAATTTTTCAAAATTAAATAAAAATCCAAAAATATTTTCATAGAATTGAAACTGCTCAAATCTATTGGTGATTAGAGAAATAGCTTGATCTACTATATATATAAAGTAATCAAATCTAAAAAAATCTTCAGGAGATAGAATTCTCTCTTCATTATTATTCTCACCAAATTTATTTTTTCTATGAATTATACATTTTTCATGAAATTTTGGTTCTATTTCCATTTCATTTGCAATCTCTTTAGCTGAAATCATAACAGACATGAAATCATTTTCTCTGTAATTCTCAAAAAAGGATGTAAGACCTTTTAGTTGATTTATGGCAACATCAATGTGCATATCTTCCTTTTGTAAGCTTTTACTAACAGTGTTCACAGCAAATAATATATCATACCAAATAATCATGCCTAACAAAAATTCAAAGTCTTCCAATTCATATGTTGCTATACACTTAGCTTCACTTTTTATTTTAGGATCTTCACTAACTTCTGCTAATTCGAGTAAAGCATCTCTAATTTTGGGAGCTTGAAATCTTATTGCTTTGACACTTTCTATGCAACTCTCCCAACGTGTTTGTGACAATGATTTAACAGTTAAATTAGGTATATTATCTTGTAAAATTTTTCATCTCTTAGGTGAAGAAGAAAATAGTGAGTAAATACGTTGAACAACTCCAAAAAATGAAATAGCCTTAGGACAAGAATTAGCCATATCACAAAGTACTAAGTTAAAACTATGACAGCCACATGGTGTATAAAATGCTCTAAGATTTATTTCTAATAATCTTTTTTGTTCACCTTAATTTTTTTCTTTCATATTAGATCCATTATCATATCATTATCCTCTTACGACATTAATGTCAAGTTCAAGAGTTTTAATTACATCCACAAGTTCATTAAAAAGACCTTTTCCAGTAGTATTGTCAACTTATAAAAATCCTAAAAAATATTCTTCTACCTTTACTAGATTTGTTGAAACATCCACACATCTTAATATAAGAGACATTTGTTCTTGGTGGCCAGCATCTGGAGTACAATCAAGTATAACTGAAAAGTACTTTGCTTCCTTAACTTTGTTAATAATTGATTTTTTTATTTCAAGTACTAGCATTAATATCAGTTCATTTTGTATGTTATGTCCAAGATAATGGTCATGAATTTCACCGGTTTTAATACGTCGAATATGTTCTTGCATTGTTGGATCAAACTCTGCAATCATTTCAATTAAACCTAAAAAATTCTCATTTCTCTCTTCATAGATCTTCTCATTTTTTCCATGAAATGCTAAATTATATATTTTTAGCAAGATTCTTTACAACAGCAATAATTCGTATTAATACTTTTTGCCAATTTTCTTTTTCCTTGTCAATTCTTTCTTGTACATCTTTATCAATTGTTTTTCTTTTCGATAATCTTGCTTCTAAATCAACCCATGCATTCATATTAGTTATATGTTCATTGGTTGTTTCATGACTTTTTAGTTTAGAACTAAGATTTTTCCAATCTCATGTTCCTTCATCATTAAGCTGATTTTTGCTACAACTTGTATTGAATAATTTGCAACAAAAACAATATACTTTGTCAAAATCTTTAGAATGTATTAACCATTTTCTATCATGTTTTTCTCCATTTGGTAACATTTTAACATAAAATGCAGTAGAGAAATGCCTAGAATTTTCATCTTTTGGAAAAGTTATGTTATTCTCTCTAATTGAGCCTTTTTCTACTAAAAGATCTCTTCACTTTGCATCAATATTTTTTTATCTTCTTGGATCATAAATATTATTTGGAACAAATAAATTTTCTACATTAACTTTGTCCGCATTTTTATTGTTATCATCTTCGATGTTGTTTATTTTATTCACCATTTCATCATTGTTTAATTCATTTGAACTTGGTTGTTCAATAACTAATTCTTTATTTAAATCTATATCTTTTTTACTAGTTGTAACAAATTTATCAAGAGGTCCTTTTTGAGATTGGACTAATTTTTCTATTCTGCTCTTTTTTTTCAATTTTTCATATCATGATGCATATTTTCTAGTTGACATGCTTTTCAAAAAAAAAAAAAAACAGACAAATAAACAAACACAATTTTTTTTCTAGATTATTCAAGCCAAATCAATACAAAAAAAATAAATTAAATTTAAAAAGGATAAGAACAGTAAAAATAAAAAATAGAAAAAATAGAATGATAGCACCTGGAATTGAGTCACTTGGCTAGTTGAGATGAAGATGATGAATTGGTAATAGCAATGAATTTTGTAGAGAAAGAAAAGAGAGTACAAAAGTTTTTTGCCGAAAGCAGCTTTGATTCAATAAATTTTTAAATATATTTTAATAGAATACTAAAAGTTAGCTTTGAAAAGCTAACGTTACTAATTTTAATAAGAGTTTTTTTTGGAAAGGAAAAGCATTGATTTTTTTTTTTGGGAAATAGTAAAAGAAGATAAAGAAGTAACGTTTAAAAAAAATTATTATACCGTAAAAATATGTCTTATATTTAAGGTAAAAATTATCAAATAAGAGAGATAATTATAAATAAGAGTAATAATAGAGTAAAGCCTAAAAATTAGGCATTTTTTACTGTAAAAAAACTATAGTAACTTATTTTTTTAATCTTAAAAAATATTAATTACATTAATTAATAAATAAACACCCAAAATTGGGGGGCCTTTCCAAATACGGGACCCTAGGCAATTGCCTAGTTCGCCTAGTATTAAAGCCGCCCCTGGAGTCGAGGATTTTTGGTAACTTCATGTGATTATTTAGAGGGTATTCCAGAAATTGTTGAAAAATTCTATTTTTAGGGTATTGAATTAATTTGGGAGGTATTAGTATGCATCTGCCTCAATTCCCTCTCTCGCTATTGTCATCTTCGCCTCCATTAGCCATTCCATTTTTTCCGATCATCTTTCGACAGTAATCATCTTCTCAGCCAACCCGTTACCTAAGCTGGTCACCTTAGTCATTGTCACCAGTCGTTGGCATTGCAGCCTTTCTCAGTCATTTTTGTTACGCCGGTGAAGGTGAGTATTAACTTTTAAGTTGTGTTCAATTTGTTTTCTTATTCATTGTTACTTAATTTTTTCCTTAATTATGTTTTTTTTTATTACTAAATTAGGGTCGGTTGGTCAAAACTTCAATTTTCAAAATTGGTTTTTGAGATTTGATTTTTACATGAATAATTTGGTTCGATTTTATAATTCAAAATCAAATGAAATAAATAAAACAGGTGAGGGGTTTCATTATTTGTTTATTTATTTATGGGAATTGGGTAATTTATTTAATTATTTAGTTGAAATTATAGTTTAGATTACATGTAGTTAGTTAAAGGTGAGACTTTTCTTAAGTATTGTGCTGGGTTTTTTATGATCTGTGATTTTGGCTTCAAAAACAGCAACTTTGATATGTGTTGATGAAAGCATGAAGTTTGGTATGGGATACGTGGAACATATTAGTAATGAATTAATTATTAAATGGATTAAGATGGCCTGAATTTTAAGGTCATGTACAGTTCAGGAGAGCAATTTATGTTAACTTAAATTTGATTAAAAATTTTTAATTTAATTGAGGAAGCAATTAAGTTGATATTTGATAAAAAATACTGCATTAGAGATTCTTCAACATCTGCCTAATAGTCCTCAAACATTTGATTCACATTTAATTATTCAAGTTTTATTAGATAAAATCTATTTGGTCTTCGATGGTATACTCATGAGATAAATTACTTCAAGTTCATGTGCCATGTAAGTCATTTAGAAAAAAGTAAAAAAGAAAGAAAGAAAAACAGCCCCTTTAGGCAATAATTATACTATTTTAATTTAAGTTTATTTTTTAAATAATATAGAACTTATTCAGTTTTTCTTCGTGTAGAACTTCATAAATCAACAATAATGGACCAACTTGGTATTTCAACATGAAAACTTTTGTTCAACATAACGAACATTTATGTAATAAAGTTGATATACATCTATTTGTTAATTATTAAATATTACTTTATTTTATTTAGTTTAATTATTGGGTGCTTAATTGGCTCACTTTAATGTAAGTAATATGGATAGTGGATGTAGCTGTGGTTTGTGTGTTGTTGTGGAGTTTTATCAAATGTCGATGCAATGTAACTTTTGGAGATGCTTTTATCATTGATAATGCCATATTGCAAGACTTGTGGTGTTTTTTTTTTTTATATGAATTTATAATATGTAGTGAATTTTAAAATTATGTATGTTTTTGAACCATGACTTCATTCCGTATTAGGACTTTTATTATTTTGTTTTGAATTAAGGACCTTATTTATTTATAATTTTATATCTAGTGCTATTATGTGTATAGTAACTAGTTAATACAATGAAAACTAAAAACTCCTATTAATACAGGTGAAAACAAAAAACCGTTGTCACTGTAACAAAAAACCAAACCAAACTAAACTGATCTAATTTGAATTGTTAGAACTGAAACAAACAAAAATAATTTGGTTCAGTTCTAAAATTTAGTTTGCATGTGGTTATTGTTTAGAACTGTTCAATTTTGGCCCATCCCTAGTTTTGATTTAGTTTAGTTCAGTTTTAAACTAGAACTAAACCAAACTAGGTATTGCCCATCCCTAGTTTTGATTTAGTTATCCTTATAGTGCAAACGATATAGAGGTAAAGTATGAGTTACATTGATAATTAATAAATGGAGCATGTCAAATCTAATATATAGATATTAATAAAAATAAATAGATATAATTTTTAAAAACTAATACATATTATTATCATCTATGTAGTTTTGGAAATATTAAAAGTCATCTTATTAAAGTCTAGATAATAAATTATTGTCCCAAATAACTTCAAAAAAATATTTTATTCTATCTTAAATTTTTAATGTAACATAACATGTATTTTTTTGTAATATATAAATAATTATTACCTTGTAGAGGCAAGTTCCCTAAGATGGAATGTAGAAAAGTTATAAGTTATTATAATAAAAAGTTTATTCTTATTTAATAGACCCAAATTGGTAATAAAATTTTTTTATAATTATCAAGAGGTTATTTTTGTACAGAGTATCACCATAAAGTAATTTTAATATATAAACTAGTGAAAACTATTCTAAAATATCTTAAAGGCATAAAGAAATAAATAAAATACTTTCAAAGTAATTTCAAAAAGAAAAAGAAATTGTAGGCTTTAAGTTCAAATTTTCAACTAAAACAAATATACTTTTTTTTTTAATTGCATAGAAACTAAAACAAATATACTTGGATATGCTAAATACATTTTTTTCCAAAATTCTTGCTAACAAAAGAGTACTAATTTTTTATCAACCTATATTCAAACAGGTATATTTGACGAGACAGAGCCGAAAGTCTCTGTTGCTCGGTCCGTAGCTCTTCCTATCGATGAGGCTAGAAAATTGTACCCACATCCAACCCTTCATGCCCAATGCCCTCTCTAACAAACAAGGCTCTTGCGGGTCATGAGGATTTTGGCCATTCCTATTAATTAAAGACCCTCCTTTTATTTCTATACTCATTATTGTATTAACTCAAAAAATTGACTCCAAAATTTTATAATAAATAAAAATTTTGATGTAAAATAATTAAATATAATAGAAATTTAAATTACTTTGGACATTAAAAGAATATTTTAATAATATTAAATAAGTCAGATAGATTTTATAAATATAAAAAATTTGTTAGCTCAAATTAATGTTCGATAATAAACATAAATATAATATTAAAACAAAATATAACAAATAAATATATATTTAAATTATTTTAATATCATTAATATCCCATACTGATTTTATTAGTACTAAAATCTGTTAACCCAAAAATTTATTTACAAATTTTATAAAAAAATTTAATAAATTGTATAAGTTACATTCTAAAAATTCGTTTTAAACATTAAATTTAATTTAACAGTATAACCTGTTGGAAATATGTTTATTAATATTAATATTACGTGTATTGAAAAAATAAAAATCAATTTTTTAGTGACTACTATAGTCAAGGGGGTATAATAATCCATCTACTATTTGTGATCATTTTTTAAATTTGCAGATCTACATATATATTTAAGTAAATATGACTGTATAGGTGTCATTTTCCCAAATTAACTATTTAGTTTATAAAGTATATCTTTACTTTTTAATCATAAAAACGTTTAGAACCCATTCAAACAGCCACTAAAATCAATCATATTGAAATATATATAAGTTAAAAAATCAAAGCCTGACTTTGGCACATGACCAAAAAAATGGAACACCTTGCTTCGTTTATTTATTTAACCTTGTGAAGTTTGGTATCTTTGTCTCTCTCTCCCACCTTACGAAATTCGCTCGGGTTTCTAACTTTTCAGTAAGTCGTCTTCTTTTATTACGTACGTGTCTTGTTTTTTAAGCAAAACGGATGCTATCTCCAAGAAGATAATTTTTTTTTGTTAACTAATACTTATCTTCTGTTCATGTGCATGGCATGAAGAACCTCACCTTTACGTATTTATTGTTGCGAATTTATGTCTAAAAGTAGAAAATTTTCTTCTCTAATTTTCTTCTTTTGGTAGTTAGATTTAGGGTCTGATGATGGAATAATTCTAGAATGCATCACGAGTAGTCGAGTAATAGAATTAACTAATGCATATATAACACGTGTAATTAAATTTAATGTAATCATCACTCATATAATAATTTTTTAAAATAAAGACACGATGTCATAATATCTCTGATATGTTTTAAAATTTCTCTCAATAATAAAATGATGATCGAACTAATTTTCTAATTAAAGAAAGTTCAATTAATGGTTAAATTAATTAACTAACATATATTTGATGCCGTAATTAATCAAGATGAAGGATTCAAGACACCTCAAAATTTATTCTAGTTAACTGACTTCCGGAATCCATAATAAGAGGCAGCTAATGAAAAATGATAGATCTATAAAAATTGACATAAAATTGGGGCCCGACACGAACTGAGAGAGTAGTACATATGTTAAATTATTTGTCTTTTAGTTTAAATTATTTTATCTTTTATTGGTATTTTGTTCTTATTTGGCCTTAATCTTTGCGATGATAGTTAAATTATTTTATCTTTTATTGGTATTTTGTTGTTATTTGACCTTGATCTTTGCATGTATCATCGGGAGTCTTTATTTGTTTACATTTGATTGATGATTGCAATCTTTATGACCAATTGAAGTGTTCAATAGCTAGTCGTGGCCCTGTGGTGGAGACTTGTAAGAGGTTCAGAAATCAGAATCACGCAAAAATTGCACGTGGTTATAAATTGCCCCACCGGTGAAGGTGCTGTCCGGTTTGATTGTTGGCTTTGACGTGCTTGAAAGCTAAAGGAAGTGCTGGGCGTCGGCTAGAATTAGGGATTTGCTGTTTTTTTTTTTTTTCAATTTATATTTTTTTTACTGTAATGGAATATTTTGGAAAATAAAAAATTTAGTGGGGACAGTTGAGCATCATGATCTCATTCTTGATTCAAAATATTACATTGGCCTATGTAGTTGATTCTCACCCCCACTTATTTTTGTAAGTAAATACAATAATAATTATCATTCTTATTACTAGTAAGTAAATATATTACAATTGTGTTTATTTATCGAAATTGTGTTTATTTATCGAATTAGAATAGGAATCCTGAGAAGTAAGAATCTTGGGATTTGCTGTATCGAGTGAGAGTGGAAGTAAATTGTTTACTAACACTAAAATAAATATATGGAATAAAAATCTGAATCTCATTTATGCGTTTATTTTGTCTTGGATTAAGTATGAATTACTCCAAATTACAGTTTTACCCTTATTTAAAGAATTGTACTTTTCAATTATGAAGTTAAATTTGTAAAATGAACTACTTATTTTGTTATTAATTTTAATTAGATAAATTAATAATTATTATTAATATTCTTAATTATGTAAATCACAATTTTTATTAATTTTAATTTTAATTCTGCTAATTAAAAATTATTGATAAGAGCAACACAAATGAAATATTATTACTAATAATATAATGTAAAATTAATATTTTATTAAAATAAATTATTTATTATTATTAATTATTAATATTATTTAAATTAAATTAATATAATGATATTATATTTTCAAATAAGATAGTATATAGTTGTACTATTAATTCTATGTATACTAATATTATTTTTAAGTAATTTTAACTTAGAATCAATGTAAATTATTATTTTAAATTAAATATAATAATATTTTATTTAAATAAGTTTAATATTATTATTTTCAAGAAATGCAATATTATTAAATAATATAATACTATCGTTTAAAGAAATATGATATTAATGTTTTTAAATAAATGTAACATTATTTTATTTTAATAAATTAATTATATTATATTTAATAAAGGAATGGTTAAGAAAGGAAGAGATAGGAGTGGATTCTCTCTCCCACCTCCTCCCATGAGAATGGAAATCTCACTTCTCACTTCAAAAATAAGTGCTACCGAACGATTGGGACTCCCATTCTCTTACTTAAATGACCAAGTAAATGCTAGAGTGAGAGAAATTCATACTCTACAACGACTCTAACTCCAATAAGTAAACACACCATATAAGTATAGAGACTAAAATAGGTTAGAGTATGGTTGGCAATAGGATGGGATGGGCCAAGATTTGCAGATCCTGATCTTGCCCTGGACATAAATCGAGCAAAAAAAATGTCCCCCATCCTTATTGGGATCCCAAATTGTCCTCGATGAGATGAGTTTTCTTTCATACGCTATAAATTCTTCTAAAAATGACATGTCATACACCTATTTAACCAACATGTCATATATATTATTAATTAAAACCCTTGTCATATTTATGTAATTCATTAAACCAACTTATCATACACTTTTAAAAACCCAAGATTTCAAAACATTTGTGATCCCATTCGGGATTTTCAAACGTCCCAATCCCAACCCAAACAATAAATCAGGATAAAATTTTATTTCGAATCCAGTCTCGAAAGAGCCAGGATCCCAAATCCCAAATAGGATCCTAGGAATTTTACCAACCTAGCCTAGAGGCAGCCTAACTCAAAAAAATAAAATAAAGAAAAAAACTTGTAACAATCGAACTTTGATTATTTTAAAAGTGTCTCTACCCACTAACATTAAATTATGGAAAAATGACACCTACACCCCCAAGACTTGGAAAAATAATTACAAAGACCATCAAGTTTTTAATAAGGGATACTAAGACCCCCTTTTGACCATAATACTCTTCGACTCTATAAAATCGAAAAAATAGACCCCAAAATTTTATAATAAATAGAAATATAGAATTAAAATAAAAGTAATAATATACACATTTTTAAATAATTTTATATTTTGCAATCTATTAGACCTGTTTTATAATATTAAAATAATTTTTAAAAATAAATAGAAACATAATATTAAAATAAATTAATTAAAATTAAAAATTATTTTGATTATTATGTAAACAAATAATTTTAATATTATTTCAAGGTAGAATTTTTTAATTGTAAAATCTATTTAACCCAATTATTTATTTAAAATCTTTATAATAAATACAAATATATTATTAAGATAAATATAATAATTTAAAATTTTATATTATTTTAAATTTTTAAAAAAATTTAATATTATTACTCTACTAGATAGACTATACTAAATTTGTATTAAAAAAAAAATACTTTAAAGTCAATATGTGCATTTTTTTTTACTTGAAATATAAATAATTTTGAATTTAGTTGAGTCTGAATGATTCTGAATACAAATGTCTGAATGAAATTTTTTTTTAACATTTGAATATAAGTAACGTCAAAATAAATAAATTTTTTTTAGTTTAGAAAATAAGTATATTTAATAGAGATATTTTTTAGATAAATTATTCACTTCCCACTTAGATAAAAGTAACAAAATTTTATTTTTTCTATTTAGATGTAAATATTTGAAAATTTATTATAAATTATAAAAATAAATAAATAAATTTAAAAAATCTGAAATTAACAAAATTTAAGTCTTAAGATATTTAATAAACAAGCCTGTTAATTTCTTATATCTCCCTCTTTTTTAGTACATATCTACCCTTTGTCTCTTTCTTAAAGAATTTCTCACCTCATAATCGTTCGTCATGTAACACAATTTCAACTCCACGTTGTGGATCAATCATCGCTTTATTTAAATTAATAGATATAATTCTATATTTCATCATTCTTTTTTACATTGATGGCTGTCTTAAGGTCAGAGTTTGTTATCTGATAAATTGAAGTTAATGGGGGAATTGAAGTTATCCACATTATTATAGATTGATTTAAAATTTTTTTTTTTCACTTGTTGGCATACATTAAGAAATGGAAACAGCCTATATATAAATAAAAAAATGATAGAGGAACATTAAAAATAGATATAATTCAATATTGCGTCATTCTTTTTTACATTGATAGTTGTTTTAAGGTTAGAGTTTGTTATTTGATAAATTGAAGTTGGTAGGGGAATTAAAGTTATCCACATTATTATAGATTGATTTTAAAGTAATTTTTTTTACTTGTTGGCATACAGTAAGAAATGCACACTACCGATATATTAATGATAAATGATAAAGGAACATAAATACAAGACAAAATTATGATAAAAATTTTATCATTTAGTGAATTTATAAATTTTTCTTTGATTTTTTTTATTTTTTAAAATAATTCTCAAAATTTACGAAAAGACAAAAATTTTATTATGATTTTGTCATTGTTTTGTATCATTTATCATTGCTCATTAATGATGAAAACATGGGAAAATAAAGGAGAAACTAAGTGAAACTCTCCCTCCTTCCAATTATAATGGTATTAACTTTATATATCATTTTATTATTCTACCCTAATATTAATGTTAACTATAGAATTTAATTATCCTGATAATATAAATCAAGTAAAATGACTTGTTTATGCTTAATGATTAAATTAATTTAATAATGAATTGTAAGTTATGAACAAATATTATTTGATTTATACACGAAATAATTATTTTTATCTGTCTGATTTTGTTGGTATACTGATTTTGAACAAAGACAATTTTAAAACTTTAGTTCAAGTTTATTTTATTTGAGGTATTCTTGAAATGATGATGTTAATCCCCATTATTATTGTGCTAAGATTCTTTGGATGTTTTATTAATTTTAGTGGAAAGAAAATTGATTTCGGTGTGTGGGATGTCGACTATCTTCTTTTAGTTACTAATATTTCTCTATGATTTATTATTAAATTAATTTAACCATTACCGCTATATAAGTCATTTCACTTTATTTATTTGTTTAAAATAATTAAATTTTATAGCTAACATCAAGATTATGAATAGAATAATAAAATGATATACAATGTTAACACAGCTATAATCTTGAGGAAATTTAAACTTATTTTAAAAATGAGAAAAGCTGTCGTTTAATTTCTCCAAACAACCGAGACTACTCCTCATTTTGCCCAGAAAACAATTTGGGAAGCAATAATCAAGCATGCATTTGATTATTTATAAATGGAAGAGGGTAGTGCTAATTAATGTCAGTGCTAAAGGCTAGGAAGCACGACTTATTACTTATTCAGGCGTGTCGTCACTTTCCATGATTGTGGTTGGTTTCATTCGAAAAGCTTAATCAGCACTTGCAGCCATGCATGTCCTCTCATGAAAAAGATTTAGGAAGTATCATCAATTCTTTTAAATTTTTTTTTTTAATTCTTTGAAAAGATGGGGTGGGGAAAGCCATAAACGATTTTTGAACCTTTTATCGATTTTTAGGACAGTTAAAGAAGAAGACAATTGAAAAATTACTCGACCAAACCTTAGAGGCTATAGGAAATGTCATCATCTTCGCTTATATAATAATTACGAGTAGTAAGCTTGTATTGACAAGTCGATTTCAGGGTTTTTTTTTTTTTCCTCTCTCTCTCTCTCTTTTTTCATGTATATATTACAAAGATAATTATTCGTCTCTTTTTTTTTTATGATAATTTTATTGTCTCTATTTTATTAGGGTTGTTAGCAGAAGTTTGTATCTTACTTTAATTGTGAGAGTTTCTTTTTTTTTTTTTTCCCTTTTAAATGTTTCCTAAGTAAAGTGGTCTAATTTTAGCTTCAAATGTGGCTTTTTAAAGCTATTGTTTTCACCATTAGATCTAGGCATGATCTTGTTGAAGATCTATAGTTCTTTCTTCGACAGCTTGTTTGAGAAGATATCTCTCTTCTAGTCAAAGTTCTTCGATCTAATACATGATCATCCGTCCACTTTCAAATTCTTATTACCTTTTTAGCTATTTTCTTTAAACATTTGAAGCTTTTCTTTTGGGTCATTCGAAAGAAATTTAGTATCTTAATTATGTAAAATTATGTAAGAATGAACCAAAGAAAAACTTACGTTGCTGATATCTTTTATTGTAAATTTGTATGGCATAAACTATCTCCATGTGTAACTGTTGCCGAATTTTAATCTTAAAAAAAAAAAAAAAGCGTATCGATTTGGTGTAATTAGAAAAGAAAGCGTATATTATACAGTCAAAGAGTAAAAATCGCATTGCATCGATATCTGTTTGTTAATTTTTAATTTGTTATAGACCTTTTCTATGATCTTTATTTTCTTTTCTGCCTGACCGCCTCTGAATTAAAGAAAGCAAGCACAACTGCACAAGCGCCTCATTTTTTTGACTCATTTTTCAAAGACCATGCAGAAAAATAATAAAATGAAAGGAACAATTGGAAGCGTTGCTTTGCCTTTTGTAGCTTTTCCCGATATCATTGGTTTCGAGTTTTTATACTCCTAAAAAGCATGTCCAAATTAAAACATAACTCATTATTATACTCATTCATTCATATTCCTTAAGCAAACACTTTTCGTTGGTGGACCAAAACAAAATATTCTTTTGGAAATAGTCTTATTGACATCCACGTTAAGGACAAAATTATGATTATTGTCTATATCAACATAATTTTGACTCGGATTTGACCTATTCATGACGGTGTTGCTAATTAATAGTGATTATTATTATTCCTGAAGAAAGCAAGGTATTAGAACTTAAATTCTAAGCAAAAATTGAACAATTAATCCACAATTTTATTCGATCGAAATACACATGTAATAATAAATTTTATTCGATCGAAATACACATGTAATAAAATGAAGTGTACAAGACGCGAAATGATTATAAGATGTCTTGTTGGTGGGGGGCGGGGCGCAACAGTTAGCCAATTAATTTTACAAGATAAATTGGATTCTACTGGATTGCCTTGTATTTATATTCGGATACGGAATTAAATAAAAATTCACTTTAGTGCACACACACTCTTAGGTACAGCTCTGTATATACTCTCACATTTTTTTTTTAATTGTAAATATATTATTACGTCATATAGTTTTATAGTTAATTGAACATGGACTCTATTAAATTATATAATTCAATAGTGTGTTCACATAAAAAAATAATAATAAGAATGCTCGTAAAAGAGAATGACTATACGTATAGAGTTCTTTTTTAGTGAGGACATTCTTATTTTGTTAGATTGGGGATGTCATTAAAATACAACATACATACATGCATACATACATACATGTGTGGGATTTTAATATATTGAAAATTGTATTTTTTTTTTAATGGTGTCATTGTTTAGAGAATTATTTCATAAACACACACACACAAAAAATAATAATAATTCTCTAGTATGGGCATCTACATTTTAATGAAGAGAATATGTCACTAATAGATAAAAAAAAACAATCTCCAGTATATTGAAACTTATAATTTTTTGTATTTAGTGTGCATCATTAAAGTGAGGATGCCTTTCACCCGGGAAGGAATAAAAATACACACATTTAATGGTGGTCAATTGAAAACTTATTTTGAATTTTTTCATATATAGGAAGATATTAGTATATATGATCACGTAGATTCATCATCTAGAAATATTAATTCCAAACTCATCGTTACGATATTTGTCTTGGACAAACGGACATAGCTAACCACCAGCCGGCGGTTAAAGATCAGAGCAGCAAATGACCAATAATTATATACAGAAACTGTGGGTACCAATTAGTTGAGTTGGTAAATTTTTTTTTTTTTGCTGAAAATAAAAAATATGAGATTTGAACTCTACTCACATAAGTGAGAGAAAATTGGATTACCTTAAGGTTAAAAAAAATCTTTATATTAACATGCCAAACACACCCACTTGACAAAGAGTGAAAATGTGTTACCACGGTAGAGCTAAATCTTAGGATTTAATTAATGTAGCTTTTGTTTGGGGAATAAAATTGGGGTATCATGATCAGATGTCTACTCAAATACTTATCGTGTTTATTGTAAGAAAAAGCTCAAACCATAAAAGTCCTAAAGCTCAAATACTTATTGTGTTTATCGTGTTTCTTTCATCACCACTTAAACGCCACCCATTATTTTTTGTGTTGGCATATGGCGACATATTATCTGCTCATGATTGTATGCTCTTAATATTTTCTTGAAAGTTGACCAATGCATTGCCAACAATATAAATTTAAATGCTGATGCAGAGGTTTAGTATTTAACTACTAAGTAATTTGACCAGATTTTGGAGGTAACAAATTGTAATTCGCAATCATAAATTAGAATTAGATAGTAAATACTAGACCAATTGTATCAAATTTTTATTTATTAAATATTGAAATACAATAGTGCATCATTAGTTATTTCTTATTGCAATGATGATAAGGATACAAATTCTTATACAAACATTTTCAATATGAATTGATGTATCAATGTATTATTGAAAGAATAAATAAATAAATAAAAGTTCATGATTGATGGAATAATTTTCACATAGGTCTACTGCATTAATTACATTAAAAAAATATATTTTTATTTAACTAATAGTATTTTCATACATCAATATATATTGAAAAAAATTTGTACGAAAGTCTATATTTCTATCGGTACTGTTCGAGTTGTGAATCAATCCCATTGAGGGCCCAAAGAGGAAGATAAAGCAAAGAAGAAAACCCTTGTATAACTCTAATTTCCTCTTTAGCTATGTGAATCAAATTTAATCAACTTTCAAAGACTGAATTTATGAGAAGTTCCACTTCAATCTAATTTTCTCTATTTTTTTTTAAGTTATAGATTTTTTTTAAAAGAGTAATTACTCGTTTAATTTTTAAATTATAGTTTAATCTCTAACAGTTCACTTAGTCCCTATATTTTAAAAAATGCCTTAAGAGATCTTTGACGTTAAATATATTACGCTCATGCACTTACTTTTTCTTTACTTTTACAGTAATCTATTTGCAATAATATATTTGAGATTAACTTTCTTTATTTATTTATAAAGAAAGTTAATCAACAAATTAACCTTAAAAGTTAAAAAAAAAAATAGATGTAATTTTCTTATTACTTTACTTTTAAGATTAATTTGGTAAATTAATTTTTTATAAATAATTATTAAAAAGATTAAAATTATAAGAGTATTAAATATTGTTTTAAGTTAGTTAGTACTAATTTATTTTAAACAACTAGAAAATTATTGTAATGGCATGAAATACATCAGTTCACTCAGACTAATAATTATTGATTAATTTTCTAAAAATAATTACAGTTAATTTTTAATTAATTTTTTCATAGATTAATTAATTAATGTCTCTAAAATTATAGTAAGGATATTATTGTAAAAGATATTAAAAAATAAGTACAAAAGTGTTACATATTCAAAAATAAAGGTGTCCTTAGATACTTTTTTAAAATATAAAGACCAAAATAAATACTTAAATTAACTGAAAATATAAGCATTATTTAAGCATTACTTAAGCATTTTTCTCTTTTAAAATCGTAAGATCGGTGATGCATAAATTAAAATTTTTTATCCCTTAATTGATTTGAAGTAGGGGTGGCCGCGTTTTAATAATTTTACTCATTATTTAATTTTGAAATTGTAGATATTTTCATTTATTATTGTAATTTTTTTTAAAAAAATTAATCAATTAAATCATAATTGCACTACCTAACGTGATTTGACTTTTATTTTTTTTAATTTTTTTATCCACATCCTATTGAACGACGTCGTAAAAGCACGGGACAAAGGTTGTACAAATTTACATTACAAAATGCTTCCATAATCAAATCTCTCGAGGAGTCAGTCTAGTCTTCACTCGAGTCCACACCAATAACAAGTGTAACAAACCCTCTCCTCTCTCTTTCACATTCTCTCTCTAGCCTGACTGACTCTAGAGAGAGACAGAGAAGAAACAAAAGACTTCTTCTATCCCCCAACACTAACAGAAAAAGTAAAAGTGAAAAACAAAAAAAAAACAATAATAAAAGAAAAACGAAACCAGTTGTATCAGCCGAAACCTAAAGCGTGCTGTAGAAGCATTATAAGCAGGAGGAGAAGCTGAGAAAGAAGGAGAAGAAGAAGAAGGGGAGGGGCATTGCGGTAATTACGCAAGAGGTCCATCGATGTTGTTGTTCATCTTCAACAGACTCACCAGAATCCAAGTCGGCGGCGGTGGCGGATTCTGGTCGGAAGTTTCACCGCCGTCGAACGCAGCTGTTGCCGTCACGGCTCTCGCCGGAGTCGCCGTGTTGGCCGCCGTTCTCTACACCACCGCTAGGTAAAATTTGCTTCCGTGAAACCCTAGTCCAGTAGTAGTAGCAAGAAGTAGAAGATAGATAAACAGTTAAGAAGAAAAAAAGGGGAAAAAAAACAAAGGTTTAGTAGATGAAAGCTTTAAAACGAAGTCACACTTCGTCGTCGCCTTCAAATAATAACAACTCGTCATCATCGTCATCACCGTCGTCGTCGTCTTCGTCGTCTTCATCTTCGTGGGTTCACTTGCGTTCGGTTCTATTCGTTGTTACCTCTTCCTCACCAGCTTCTTGTTCTTCCTCTGATCGGTGAGTCCCCCACAAATCACTCTCTTTTTTTTTTTTCCTTTTTAACATTATTTTTCGTTTAATCACTCTGGTCTTGTCCTACATCGATTTTCTTTTGAGTTTGTGTTAAATTTTTTACTCATTATTAGTTGTTCCTAGTGCTTATCGAGTTTGATTCAGATCTTGATCTCGGGCTTAGATTCCCTTCCCTTTCTCTTTTGAGATCAGTGTGTTCGTGTTTCTGGATCTGTTTTAATCGTGCGTTAGTGATGATTTCACTGATCTCACTATGGGAGAGATCTTGTCAATAACTCGTTTGTAGTTGTTCTCATTTTTAATGTATTCAAAGCCGTTAACCAGACTAATCTAGTATTGTTGGCCTAGGAATAGTGCTTAATCTTAGACATTGACTCAGTCTGGTGGCCGTTTCAGCTATTGTGGTTTTTTCATATTGAAGGTTTAAATCTAGAATCCTTGAGGATTAGTGTTGGGTGAGACTTAGTTGAGCTCCAATTTATCTATTGCGGAAGGCTCTGAATCATGAGTGGTTTCCCACTCAGGACTCTAACTTTGTCTTCCTGGCATTTCAGGGCTGGTCGACTGAAGTCACCATGGTCTCGCAGGAAAAGAAAACAGGCGCTTTCTCCTCAGCAATGGAGAAGTTTGTTTACATTGAATGGGAAATTTCGTGATGGTGGGGCTAAGTTCTTGAAGAAAGTTCGCAGTAGAGTGAGTCATCATTTCTGCAAACCTATTTCATGTATTTCTCAGGTTTTGGGTTTACTACCATTGGGACATCTAAACAAACCTTCTATCTACATTGTGATGTAGGGTGTGGATCCAAGTATTAGGGCAGAGGTTTGGCCATTCCTCCTTGGAGTGTAAGTATCTGGCTGATTTTTTATGTTGTTGATACCTTTACCATTTGAGTGATTTGGTCATTGACACAGCTGGTAGAGCAGATTTGAATAAATCCCTCGTAAAAGAATATAGGAGGATAATTAAGAAAAAATTGAAATAGTGAGCATGTCATCCATTCTTGAATCCTATATGATGACTAATTGTCTCTCTTCCTTTCAACAGATATGACTTAAATAGCACCAAAGAGGAAAGAGAGATTATAAGAACTCAGAAAAGGTAATTTGGGCAAGTTCATCTCAAAATTTTCAGTTTAGTGCATTCCACCAGACTGCTCTTTAGATTGGTATAATAATTTTGACCTATTGAAAGTGAGTTCTGATTATGTGCTCCCTTCATTTATACTTAAATGGGTCATTTTCTGTTAATCTGTGGATGCAGAAAGGAATATGAGAAGCTTCGCAGAGTGTGCCGACGCCTACTCAAATGCAGCAATGGGAGTTTAAAGTTGAAAGAAATTAGTCAGACAGGGGACACTGGGGACGGTGGAAGTGTCATTCAAGACACAGATACTTCGAGTTCTGATGATGTGGTTAGTGCCAGGGAGTCTCTCTCTAGTGAGGAAAGGAGTCAAGATGCTGAGTGCTCGGATGATGCCTCAAGTATCCTGTTGGATGGAAATGCTAGTTCAAGACGAACCACGAATGCTGATTCGTCTGCTTTAAATTCTGAGTCATCTGAGTCAGACTCCTCTGAAGATCCTGAAGTGATTCAGGCTTTTTCCTGTTCAGAAGATGGGGAAGAGAGCAATCCTGATGAGGTTCCAAAAGAGAATATTCCTCCCACAAACACAGAAGTCAGGGACAAACTATGTGCAACTGAAGATTTTGCGACGTGGCAACGGATCATTCGCCTTGATGCTGTACGTGCCAATTCTGAATGGATACCTTATTCTCCGTCTCAGGCCTCAGTATCAGAAGTTAGGGCGCACCGTTCTGCTGAGGCTGTCGGGTTGAAGGATTATGATCACCTGGAACCATGTAGAATATTCCATGCTGCACGATTGGTTGCCATTCTCGAAGCCTATGCACTCTATGACCCTGAAATTGGCTACTGTCAGGGGATGAGTGATTTACTTTCTCCAATAACTGCTGTGATTACAGAGGATCACGAGGCTTTTTGGTGTTTTGTGGGTTTCATGAAGAAGGCTCGGCATAACTTTAGGCTTGATGAGGTGGGGATCCGAAGACAACTGAGTATTGTTTCCAAGATAATAAAAGTCAAGGACTCTCACCTTTACAGGCACCTAGAGAAGCTCCAGGCTGAAGATTGCTTTTTTGTTTATAGGATGGTGGTGGTTCTGTTTCGGAGGGAGTTGTCTTTTGAGCAAACACTATGCCTTTGGGAGGTAATGTGGGCAGATCAGGCAGCCATCAGGGCCGGGATAGGAAAATCTGCATGGAGCAGAATAAGACAACGAGCTCCACCAACAGACGATTTGTTGCTCTATGCAATTGCAGCTTCAGTGTTGCAGAGGAGAAAATTAATCATAGAGAAGTATAGCAGCATGGATGAGATTTTAAGGGAGTGTAATAGCATGGCCGGGCATCTTGATGTATGGAAGCTCTTGGATGATGCGCATGATTTGGTGGTCACCCTGCACGATAAGATAGAGAGATCGTTATGACGACCGCAAGTGTTTAGTTCACTAATTTATTTGCTTCCATTTTTCACTGGATCTTGTTATTTCACGTCTCTTTTTGCATTGCCTGGAACGAGCAATGTAAAGACCATCAGTATCTGACGTATGCTGCTGCAAAACTTTGAAGGGTAAGGTCTGCAGTGGCATTGCTTGAAAAATTAGTTATTTAAATTCATCGAATTCTCCCACTTTCTGGCATGCCAGAGTAATTGGACACATTGATCTTTACCATGCAATGAGTCGATGACTACCAATTGTTGTATCGGATTGTCGAGGAATATTGTTGATAGCTTACAGATATGATTTGAAATTTCCGATGGTATTTGCTTTTGATGAGCAGTGTTGTAAGCTTATTCTGCTTGTTCTTTTCTTCTCTTATTCTTCCACATTTTAAAGTATGACCTGCCCAGAAAGTTCAGATGTAAGAAACAAATGGCTGCCCAAACTAAAATTTTTGGCACCACCTCACTATTGGTCACAACTTTTTATTTATTTTTAATCATTTTGAGTTGACTTCGACGTCGACAGATGTGATGGTACTTATGGGTATGAGTTATGAACTTTGATTTCAATGATGATATTTTTTGTTTTTTTTTTTCATTCAATAGCCTTGATTTGAATCGTTTATTTAACTTTCAAAAATTTAAGATGAGGAAAGGAGATCAAACAGGAATGATTTTAAGTTAAATACAACCTCAACTAGAAGTCATAATTAAACAAAAATTCAAAATGTAAATACGACTCCTTTGTTCAACGCCTTCCCCCTCCCCCCCCTCCCCTCTTCCTTTTTTTCTTTTTCCAAAATGTTGTTTAACACAACGTAAAAATAAAAGTGAAAAATTAAATAAAAACAATAAACATGTTAATATTATTCCTAAATGGGCAGCTGACACCCATGAATTCCACATGAATAATTATTTTATTTCATGAACAAGTCCTAGATTGTGGTCTTATAACGTAGACATCACCGAGGTCTTATAACACCGACTTCACCACAATTAATAAACAAAAACAAATAGCCATGAATACAGCACAACTATTAATCACGACAATTTCTATCAATCTGCACATTGAAAATACATATAATATTCAATACACGTTATCGTGTTATAACCCATGTTACTAGCTCTCCTCATACCTACATAAGCCATGTTTTTATCATACTCCACTCAACACCATTGCTAACATAGTAAACAAGAATTACCATCCCTATGACTAGTGCACTAGTCATAAAACTGGCACACCCTGAGCAGAGGAAAGTGAGATCAGTAACATTTACCCATATCCTTACCTTTAGTCTGGGACATCCAATGAAAAACGAAACAAGAGTAGAGAATTATAACTACCGGCAATAAAAAGAACATAAACTAGACATGAAAAAACACTCAAATCAGGAGTAACTTGCCTTGCTTTCCATCCAAGGATCCAATAAAAGTAAACATTATCCCATGACCATCAATGAAAAACATTAGAAACGAGACATTCAAGACAAGACAGGCAATATGGTCTCTAGTGGACTATGAACCATTATTCAATTTCAGCAAAAACAAACACCATAGGGTAGTAAATAAAAGATAAATGTCTTAGAACTAAGCTCGTGGAAATCACCAGCTTCCCATTCCGGAGATGATTCATTTTATTGATATTGCCACCTACTCTTTCTTGGTATAGTGTCTGACTGCAAAGGCTAAACCCAATATCAAGAGCGGCACAAGAATCTGTAGAATCTTAATAATGAACTCCGGGGTCTTGTCTTGATTGTAGGCAGGTTGCTTCGGTGGAATATATGCACGTTTCTGAGGAACAGTTGATTCATCAATGTCACCAATATAGTACTTGTCCATCATCTCCCGAGCAGAGTCACTGTGACCCACATCTTCAAAGTCGTTTGTTGCATCTTTCCCTGCAAAAATTCCATGCAAAATTCTCATTCAGACCACTGCACATAAAGTACTCAAAATCAGGCGTCCTATATTTACTGAGAGAGAGTGAGAGATTTTACCAGTTGCAGAAATCAAAACCTCATCTCCTCCAGGGTGATCATCCATGAACGAGGACACATCATACACCTACATGTAGAACCATTTTTCAGCAATAAAATGAAGCGCACAAACTTAACTGTAAGTTTAAATTACGGCCATGCATTAGGTCAGTATCTGTTTCTTCTCATGCATCACTATGATAAGATAACAAGCATCTATTTTTTTTCCAGTACAAGAAGGAAAGGGCAGTGAATCAGTAGAGCATCTATTTTTTGCCCTCTGTTTACCCCTGGAACAATCCCATATCACCTCGTAAATAGGTTTCGAAAGCCTCACTATTATAAACAAACACTATTATAAACAAAGGGTGATTAGACTTTCCTAGATGCTGAAATTTGTGGTTGGACCTAAAATCTTCATATCGTGTATACTAGGCTCATTTGGATCACAATCAGAGCAAGTATTTTATTATCGGAAACACAAGAAAATGAAAATCTAAAGAAAAATGCGTTGCATTGTAGTGCATGTTAAAACCATTTTCAAATTCAATGCTACAAACTAGTCTATAATCTGTAAACGGGAAAATAGTCACTTTTGCCTTCTTCGATGAGGAAGTATCCAAAAGCTTCATAAGAACTCTACTCATGTTTCTTTCTTGAACACCTACACATCAACAATTTAGGACCTTATCTTTTGAGGCCACAAATAATTGAAATTATCAAATGCCACATCATATCTAGTGTCTACTCCATCATACATACCGTGCTCTTCATTAAATCTTTATGCAAGCATTATACGATGTAATCCTACGATAGGACTAAGAGATCACTCTTGGTCCCCATGAAATTAAGGTGGGGCGCACCAAAGAAAAATGATTGTTCAGATTCCTTAACCCCTAATATCTCACAAATTCATCAACTAACCCACCTTCTAAGATTTCAGAAATTTGCTAAAAACTATGAAAAAATATGAAATATGAATCAAGAGGCAAGAGAGATGGAGAGTTGACCTTGCCAGAAATAATAAGCCAGCAATCATTAGATTTGTCGTGCGCGGCGACCTCTTCGAACTTGTGAATCTTTGGATCTGAGGCCATTTGTTCGCTGCCGCAGCTAAACACAAAACCTCAACAAATTCAAAAAAAACCCCCACAAAAAAATAATAAAGTAAAAATGTAGAATCGATCCAAACCACCAACCAAAAAGGAAACTTTTTTTATCAAAACAACTGCAAATAAAGAAACCCCTTTTATGTTCAAACTCTAAAGAAGTAGATTTTGAAATCAAACAAAGTGAGGAATCTTTGATCCGTTTGCTTACGCGAGACACAGAGAGTGAGAGAGAGGAAAGCAAAAGGATTTGGACTCCCTCTTTGTTGTCGTCAAAGCCTGCAGCGGTCAAACTCACGCTAAAACAACAACGGGGATCCCGTACAGCGTGGTATCATTTATATGAGTGATTGGGACAAACTGGTCTTCTAGTTTGACATATTTACAAACTTGACCTCACGCAAAAGTTGTTGGATGTGAGGGTATTTTAGTAAATTCGATTGGCCACATGGATTTTGAAATCGAACCTGAATAAAATAAAATTGTATAACTTGGACCGTGAATTTGTCAATATTCTTCTACATTTTATTTTATTTTATTTAGGAAATTTTTAGAGGTGGATTCTTAAAATTAAAGCTGATGCATATTGACACGATTAATGATCATAAGAATTGATATATATTGATATTGACACGGTTAATGATCATAAGAGTTGATATATATTGACATGATTAATAGTCCTATCATATCATATTAATTTATTCATTTGTGTTGAACTCTCAATTCGTTTACTTAATCATAACAAGAATATATATTTATATAATTATATCTCGGCGATACCTTTATTTATTTACTATAACAGTTATTATTTACGAGATATTAAAAATATATATATATAGTGTGAGAAATCACTATCAAATGAACGGAGGATAATTTAATGATAATATTATAAATATATATAATAAGAATGGCCTGTTAAGATTTAGCCGAAGACTAGTACCACTGACCAAGTCGTGTTCTATGAGCTTCACAGTTCCCAGTCCCACTTTGTTCCTGCCCCCTTAAACTCTTTTCTGGAAAAATTGTATACATCCAGGATATTACCGGTGGATGTTAAAGTGGTGAGACATTTTAATAATACTTTATTATATAACAAAATAGTATGTTTTAAAGTCAAATTCAAATCATCAATAGATTTTATTTTGTGATCAACTAAGTTTAATATTAAAAAACAGTGGATTTCAAAACAAGATTCACTGCTCTATAGTGTCAGATGATTGAAAACTAATATACCATGCTACTATTTTAGCAGAAGTTTTTCTTTACTAGAAAAGGTCCAAAAAGCACTTTATTAGAAGTTTTTCTTTATTATTAGAAAAGGTTCAAAAAGCACTTTATTGCCCTCAAATGAGAGGGCACTATTTTTTTTAATTAATAATTAAATAAAATTAATTTTTTTTATTATCTATGTGTGAGTGGAGTAGACATCCCTCAAATATTAAAAAAGATTAAAAATCTAGATAGTATTTTATAAAAATTAATGTCTAATCTTAATAATAATATGATTTATAAATATCAGTTATAATCTCATATAATATGAATTGTAATTTGAACAATAATTTTACGTAATAATAAAAAAATATATAAGAGGCCCAAAAAGAATTAAAAGAATAAAAAATAAAGACAAAAAGAGAGAAGAATGGGAAGCTCCTACCGTCCCCGGAAGTGGGAATAAAACTCCTAATATTACCAAAAAAAATAATAATAATATTAATACTGGCCTCTTTCCATTCATTTTAATAGTTAAAAAGAGTAATATTATATACCACAAAATGATATGTGCCGGTAGAAGAGGTGACATGGGTTGCCACGTCAGAGAAATGATCATATATCGCATTTTAAAAAGAAATCCACGTACCATAAGATGGTTTGATTACATAATTTCGCGCTCAAAATCCATGATCAAACCTTTCATCGACAGTTATTGAAAGAAATTTCATTAAAGTTTTTGAAAAATCAAAACCGATGAAGCACTATGTCTCCTGTGCCAACCGGCCCTCGAAAGAAATTCTACTAGGATGCCAAGAACTTCATGCAGATTGGAGGACGAACCTTGGCCAAAGCAAGAATTGATGAAGGGAGGATCCACAGTCCGTCTCCGCAAATCAAGCCTGAAGCAACCGCAGGAATCATTAAATCCGCATTCTTGCTGTTTAGCTTGTGCCATGCAAACACAACCAAGCTTCCCACACACATGTCAATTGCAAAGTAGGCACCAACTAGGAATGGAACAGCCATAGCCATTGGAAGAGGAATCCATTTCGCTATTTTCTTAGGAGAAAGATCTCTTAGTAAGTTTGCCGCAATGGCAAAGGCAAAAAATCCATAACAGAGCTGTAAACAATGCTGAGGCAGGGCAGAGAATCCCTCAACACCAAGAATTGCCATGTTTCTGTAGACAATAGCATAAGGAGCTTTGTATTCACCATCTGGGTTACCAACATCAAAAGCCTTGTAGAAGAGAAAGAATGTAAGAGGCGCTACTACGCAACCTATGACAGTCCCAATGGCCTGACTCACAAGCATCGACCTGGGTGAAGTTAGAGTGAGTTGACCGGTCTTAAAATCATGCATCAAATCAGAAGAGATGGAAACAATGGATTTGATCAAACCACAACCAACAAGTCCGGCAACCACGCCATTTTCTTTCCCAGACAAGGCAGCAAGAACAAAGAGGGCTACTTTTCCGTAGTTATAGGCCATGTTCATGTCAGTTAGACCAGCACCATATGCATTACAAAAGCTAAGAGAGGGTGCTAGAATGTAAGCAACAACAACATAGTACCACTTCAGCTCGGGGAACATGAGAGGGATCACAATGATGGAAATAATGGAGAAGACAGTGTACCCTACACATGCCATCCACATTGGAATGCTCTCTTTAATAAATATTTCATTTCTTTGACAATTGCCAAGTGCTTGATTCTGGCTATCTGAATCTACATTAAAAGGAAAAAAAAATGGACTTAGTAAAATCTTATCACAATAAGCACTCTGAAATTATGATGGCCAGACTCTAGTATGGACTCTTTCTTATTGGGCATCACCATTCAGTAAAATTCTACACCATGCCACCATCTTACTGGGGAGGCAAATTGAAGTACCTTGTTTAGATATCAGTGACCACTTTTACCACAAGATATGAGAAGATGTGGTAAGAAATGTAACAAGCTGGACAGGGCCCACTCTCTTTATTTGTGAAGTTACCTGTTTTGAGATTGCTTTCCTTAGCTCTGGCATGAATGTTTGCGGCAGTAAAGTATAGAATCCTGAGAAAATTGTAGAGTCCATCACCTAGGATAAGAGCAATAGAAACGAAAACCTGCAGCTCAAGTGTGGAAGCCGTGAGATATTAGTGCTTTACTGGGTGTGACCATCTGACTTTGAAATTGTCAATTACTTCAAAAATGAGGGACTATCCCTACTAAATATAATAGGGAGTAATAAGATGTGCTCTCACAAACCTTGTAACCATTTAGACTTTTCATACTGCTTTCAGGTAAAGTTTTTGGAAACCAGTCGCCTTTAACCCCGGTTATCAATGGCCACATAATTCCCCAAGAGAGAACAGCACCAAGAAGCAGAGACAAATTCACAAGATGTGAACAAATCATTCCGGCACCGATGTAAGTCATACTGAAATCAAAGTAAAATCTGCAAAATTCAATTTCTTTAATCAATAATGGTGAAGGATTATTCACAGCCAAAACAATAAGGAGCAAAGAAAACATATTGAGTACGAACGAATTTTTCCAAGCTTTCAGTCCAAACGTAGGAAATTGAGCAAATCCGCACTGCTCTCCTCCTGCATAGAACCACTGAAAGAAAGCCCACAGGAAACTAAGAGAAAAGAATTTCGTGAACCCATGTACTTGCTTCCTGTAAGAAGGAAATTTGTTTCAGCAAGTCCATATGCTGCTTGGTAATTGATCTGAAAAACATAGAATTGAGGATGTCAGATTCTTACTTTGCTCTCTTGTCTCCTTTAGGAGTATGAAATCCATTGATAAGAACTGCAGTAGCAGTTCCACTTGGATAACTCAACCCGTAGTCGATGATCATGATCTGTAACAATGAAAAGTGTGTGATCGTCCTATGTCAAGTTTCACAAGCAAACTTCAATGCAAAACTAGGAATATTGTTACACTTCAGCAACCCAAATTTCCAAATAATACTCATCAAGCTTACCACAAATCAACCTTCTATCAAATAGGTAATAAAGAAGGAAAAGAAGATACCTTTCTAAGAGGTACCAGTGCCAGAAGCCCAACAAAGCTAGTAACAAAGAGGAAACCGGTCATCCAACTGATCTCAGGTTCCTTGGTGCTATTAGGATTGTTTCCTGGAGTGTCAACCCCTGACTGCTGATACGTCCTCCTGTTCAAACCCAACAGATAAGACCCAAAACCACCTACACTCCCACAATTATCAAACAAACAGCATCAAGTCAATTGGCATGCAAATAGACAAATTAGGACTGCGAGCCAAGAACAAACAAGAAAGATAAAAAAATTGCCAGACCTCCAACAGCGATGCTGTAACAAGCAACCGCACAAGTCTGAATTACAGTATTCTCTTGTCGAGTAAATGGAGTTGCCGTAATTCCAGCCTTATGAAGCAACTTAGTCCACGTCCTGACAAATACAAAGGCAAGGAGAGCGGCAGAAACATTGAGATTGGGGACTAAGCCGGTAGTCAGGTTCAGCTTCATCACTATCACACTGTATACGATGCCAATCGCTACACTAGCAATGAGACCACGGATTGTGATGTGATTTGTCCATGGCGGAATTCTCTTTACATCCTCCGTTTGGTCTTTGATCTCTTCCAAATCCAAATCCTCTTTCTCATGATGATTAACATTCTCAATCTCTTTCAGTTCTTCCTCCCCATACCTGCTCTCCATTTTGATTTATCAAAATCTCTGTTCCTAGCTTAACCTATCAACAATATGAAATCAAATCCCATTTCTAAAAATACAGAAAAAAAACAAAAATTCCGAATGAACATATCATATCAACATAAAATGCCCATAAATGATCTTACCTTAATAGCCTTGATGAGTTGTTCTTCTTTGTTTACTTCTTGCCCGAAACACTTCTTCAGTGTCTGCGTTGACTCGGCATGAACCTTCAACATAATGACACACATAACGAGATAAAAGAAAACACTATAGATAGCAATTGATTATAAAACCTTGAAACCCCCACAGACATGCATTTAATGCAAAAGATCAAAAACCTTGAATAGTCCACCAAATCTACAAAATGGGTATCTCTATCTCAATTACCTTATTAAATGATCATACAACAAATCTACAATATTCATGCCCAAAATACGCTCAAACATTCTAAATTTATAGAGGTACCAGCAAAAAGCACCAACAACAGCCCACCAATCAAAAGAATTACGAACCCATATAAGTGTACTGCAAAGAAGTACAAAAAGTGGGAAAAAAATAAACTTTGTAGTACACTAATTACTAAACAAACCTTTCAAGTTTCAATGAACCCGCACAACTTAACATTTGAACACATGTTTGGTCACAAATCATTGATCCTTCTTGTTGACTCCCATCTCAGAGACGAGTGGGTGGGCATGTATGATTATGAAAATGGAAGTTTCAAAGAATAAAGAAGTGGGAAGAATAAGGTGCTAAGCTTAAACCTTTATTCCTTCAAAGTGGGTCTACTTTTCTACTTGGGCGTGTGGCTTAGCTTCAAAAATGGCGCATTGAATCTTAAGTGCATCAATTTCTCACCTCTCGAAGTCACAAAAGCTGTTTCATTGCCTTTGGTGGGGCCCCCAAAATGGTATCTCATCAATGAGACAACGAACACCTTACATGTCAATTTCGTTGTCTGGCGGGAATCATCATCCGAACCCATGCTATTATTTTGGTTAATAATTGAAATAAAATTTCAATTATTTTAAAGGATCGATCATTTAATTTCTTACTTGCACCGTAAAAATCAACTTAATTGAACTATACCTCTTAGACTAAACATTCTAACGGTCAAATTTTGAATATAAAATTTAATCAACACACCATCAATATTACCAAAACAGTACTCTATGAAACCACTTCTCATTTTTCACTGCACAATTTTTACTCTCTCTACACCCTTAAAATAGTTTTCACACTCTATATAGTGTTGGTGATTGCTGATTACTAAACTCGTTCCATATCATTGAATGTCATTTTTGTTTTTCATTTTCATTCTATGAGATTATCGAAGTTATTTGATTCAACGAAGTTTTTCCTCAATACTTAACCACCTTGAATCTCTTCCTAATGGCTTTTCAATTACAATTCACAAACAATGAATATCAAAGGCCAAAAAAAAGATTTCAAGTCGTTAGGCATTAAAAGTCAAGCCTTTGACATTATTGCACGACACTTTTAAAGTTAATCTAATTAATGACGTGGGCCAATGTGATAATTATCCAATAACAGTACATTAACATTCAGGGATAACTTTTACAAAAATGAGATTCTAACCAGATTTAGTACCACACTTGGAGCCGAACGGTGCGTTTTGATCCAAAAAAAATTCTCCACAGTTCACGCATCGCACACGCATTCTCCCTATCACCTCACGCCAAATCTCACCACACTTGCTTCTCACCGTCGACTCTTTCCTCTTGCCATGGGATAGGTGGCGTGGGTCTCTCCACAAATCTCACCTCGGAAATTTAGAAAATTTATGGCTTGAATTTGTGAAGATTCAGCTGGAATTGTGTTAATTTTTGGTGATTGTATCTGTGATCAAGTTTTGCATTTGTAATTGATTTGTACTGACAAGTTTAGATTGATTAGTACAAGAAGAGTGCTCCAGTACCAGTGAGGCAGTTAATATGATTTTGTATAACTTTAAATGTGGTGAGAATATCGCTGGTGTAACTTTAAATATAAATTAAGACGATCGCTTAAGGTACTAAGAAGACATTAGTTTTTGAGATTTCATTAATAATACTTTAATTACTAAAAATTTTTTTAAAAAAATTACTTATCGTAGAAAAACATATTAGTCATCTCTCTAATTAATAATTATATTATAATTATTTTTTCAAGATTTTGTTTTTTTTAAAAAAACATTATAAAAAAATAAATAATGAATGAATTAATGGTTCGATAATTAAACTATAATTATTAATTATTTTTTTTAGAAAATCTATATTATGTAACCTTATTGTTAAAGATCTATAATTAATAATATTATCTAACCATTAATTCATTCATTATTAATTTTTTCAAGAAAAATAAATAAATTCTTTACCTTTTCAATTTCTTAAAAAAACTAAATTATTTAGGATTACAATCTTTGACTTTGAGTATTCTTTTTAATTTCTATTAAGAACCTTTAATCTAAAAAATTATATATGAAAAAATTTCTTGCTCTCTTCACTACAAAGAAAAATATTACATAAAAATTAGTTTCTTAAAAGACAAAGTCTATATCCATTATTTAATCACCAATTCATCACCCTCACTTTCTATGTGTTACCATCCTAAATATTTTATTTGAAAATAATATTGTTTTTATTTGTTTGTTTGTTTGCTTTTGTAAATGTTCTAATGGAAGTAAAATTTTAGATTTTATTTTTAAAATTTGTTAGGATCTTCTTGTTTGCTGTTGAAGTTCAAGAAATAAAGATAAAATAAATTTTGAGTTATTTTATTTTATTTTATTTTTTAGTATTGGAGTTTCTGAATAAAAAGAGCCTCATAAAAAAAAAAAAAATGCTTAAGACTCAGATACTATAAAGCAAACCTTGTTGACACATTAATTTATATACATAATATTCTTGTCATTATTAAGCATCAACTAATAGTATATTGACGCATTAATTTATATACTACATCTCTACTTGTCATTATTCTCCATTAAAAAAGAAAAAAAAAAGGCAAGAAGAAAGTAAAGAACACTGTTCACCTTCCAGGGCGATTGGGAACACATCAATTGAAATTGCTAGTCCAATGTTTTAAAATTTCCTTAGGCTTGCACTAAGAAAGCCTGTTGGTGCCGCATTTATTATTATTATTATTATTATGAATTTTGTTACTTTACATTATTATGTTAGTACATAATTCTTCCACAATCGTTTAATGAAAATTCAATAGTTGTGGAAATATAAAGTAACAAAATTATATTATTTCTATTGTCGTTGGATTTTTATTAAACGGTGGTTGTAGAAGAGTTACGTAAGGTAACTAAATCCTTTTTGTGGATTCTAAGTGTTGAAACGATTCGATGTTGCAATGAAAAGGCAAAATGTAGGTGACGTGAGCAGAGCTAATGAAATTTTATTTGCACGTAAAACATGAAGACAGAGTGAAGTTGGTACTGTTTGTGGGGTCTCATTAGTTTCAATCGTCCATTTAGATGCGAGAATCTGAAAACTTGGGGCCGACCATGCGTTCAACTCAATCGAACTTTTCTCGTCTCGTGTGGCTCGTAAATTACCGAAAATTGGATGCTTTTGGGCTTTGAATGGGAGAGATAATGTACGAGGGGTAGGAGTTATTTGGTGGTTCGTTTGGATTCGATTCCTATTTTTACTAAATTGAGTTGAATTGAATAATTTTAATAAAAAAATATAAATTTAATCGTCAGCTTGATTCCAATTGGGTTTGATTTTTTATTTTTTTTTACTTTTAAAATGTTAATTTTTTCTAGTCAAAGTTCTAGTCAAACAATACCAAAAAAACGGCGTCTATAGTTTGTCGGAAGTGATTGGTGGTGGCTACGGGCAAATGTATTTTTAACTAATAAATCAAAATAATATTACTTTAATATAAATAATAATAAAAGTATTAAAATATATTCTAGAGTTTGTATTACACCAAACATAATATTATATTAAATTTAATTTAATCTAATATGGTACAATTAAATACAATCTAATACAATCCAATAATAATAAAACGCACCAAACGCCACATTAGACTTAAGTTTAATTAAAAAAAAATGAGAAGAGAGAAGAGAAATAAAAAAGAGTGAGTGGAGAGAGAAAAAAAAAAGTTAATCTCAATTTTATTATTTAATTTGACGTAAAATCATTTCTTCTTTCTTTTTTTTTTTTTCCTCTCCTCCCTCATTTCCTATCTTCTCCATTCCTTTCATTTCTTTCATTTCATAAAAAACGAAAGATTCAATAAGAGCCCGACGAGCATGACTTTTGTCACTAAAAGTTTTGACAAACTAAAAGATCCCAAACGGGCTCTAAAGATCTTGGGCGGTTCAAGTTTATCTACTCTGAATAATCTTGTTATTTCGACTACCCCATATGGGTCTATCTGTCTTTTCACATATGACCCGGAAAATTCTTGGCCAACCTTCAAGTTTATATGCTGATTAAAAGAGCCCAATGGGTGTTCGGGAGGACATTGACAAATGGTTTATGAGTTTTACGATCAGCCCATTAAAATTTATAGGTTTAAAGCAAGGCCCAGATGGCCACAGGCCAGGCTATTTACCGCCTTTGGAAAAGCTTTTGTCATCACCAAACCAGTTAATAAAATTCCTCTGTCATCTTCTTTTTCTTTCTTCTTTACATGAATTTCAAACCCTAATTTATATCTTCACTTGCAGAGCTTGCTTGATAGTGATAATAATAATAATAATAATAATAATAATAATATTGTTATCATTATCGTTAGTATTTCACGGTGAAGAGAATGGGGAGTTCTTCAGAAACAAAGTTCTTGCAGCAACTGATATTATACGCCGCGAGTGCGGCCCTAAGCTGTTTGGTTCTTTTCGCGGGGCTCCGAAACCTTGACCCGAACCGTGAAGCCTCCAAGAAAGCCCTTGAACACAAGAAGGAAATTTCCAAACGCTTGGGTCGTCCTCTCATTCAAACCAATCCTTACGAGGCAAGTTTTTCTGTTTCTTTTTCTTTCTAGTAGAAAATCAAAATCTATTTCTATTTTTTTTTGGGGTTTTTTTTTTTTGGGGGGGGGGGGGGTGTTTGCTTTCAATAACATAGATAATTTATATATACGCAGGATGTAATAGCGTGTGATGTTATAAATCCTGACCATATTGATGTGGAATTTGAATCTATTGGGGGATTGGAAGCTATCAAGCAAGCTCTGTATGAATTGGTGATTCTTCCTTTACGAAGGCCGGAGTTGTTTTCTCATGGGAAGCTTCTCGGTCCCCAGAAAGGAGTTCTGTTGTATGGACCTCCTGGTACCGGAAAGACCATGCTTGCCAAGGCTATTGCAAAAGAGTCCGGTGCTGTTTTCATTAATGTTAGGATATCGAATTTGATGAGCAAGTGGTTTGGTGATGCTCAGAAACTCGGTGGGTATACAACAGATGCTTTGTTATTTCAATTTATCCAATTGATTATATGTGTTGAAATTTAGTTTGGCAACACGGATACAAAGCAAGCTATCTATCCATGTTGATGATGACTAAAAAATTTATGATTGGATTGGACTTGCCTGAAACTCTCTGGACTTTTCAAGTTTATTTCCTTAAACAATATATAAACTTAAACAAGATGGTTACATTAATACCATACAAGAATATGATTATTTGGATACTGTGGATATTATTTGTAGTTTCATCTCTATGATACTGTCAATGTGACATGAAAACAATACATTTTAAGAAATCATTACCGTATTACATAGTTATGTTTTCTTAGTTGAACATCCAAGTGCTTTTGTTTCCAGTCTTTAGGACTATTAAATTTAGGGAATAAAAAATTATATTACGTTTCTGCTAGTCTAACTATTATATTTATCAAATATCTGTGGTTAGAGTGAATATGAATTTATGTCTTTGGTTATAAGGTGAAATAGGACTCGGTACACAAAGATGGAAAAGACTTCTTATCAAAATGGTTTGTTTTAAGTGGCCTACTTCCTGATTCTTCATTCATTGTTTGCTTCACCATCTGGGTCTTATGATCTTGTACTTATTTAATTTCTTATAAATTATTGAGCAAGTGTTGACTACATGTACACAAAGAAGGGAGTTTTGAAGCTGGCTTTGCATTTGTATTTCTTTTGCAGAGTTTGGTGCTTAACTGTGGGTTTTTATTGGTATTTATTGCACCTTTGCAGTGGCTGCTGTATTTAGCCTGGCCTATAAACTCCAGCCTGCTATTATATTTATTGATGAGGTTGACAGCTTTTTGGGACAGCGTCGTACTTCAGACCATGAAGCATTGACAAATATGAAGACTGAGTTTATGGCTTTATGGGATGGATTTACAACAGATCGTGAGTATTTCCTTTTTCAAGGAAACATTAAAATCTCTGAGCAGCTTCATATTTATAACTTTCTTCTCAAGTGATTGTCCCGATTATAGTGTTTTTTTTTTTTTTTTTCAAGTCAACCTAGTTTTGGCCAGATGCTTCCATTTTTTAATTTTATGTTTTTCCTTATAGAAAATGCCCGTGTGATGGTTCTTGCGGCAACTAATCGTCCGTCAGAACTTGATGAAGCAATACTTCGGCGTCTTCCTCAAGCCTTTGAAATTGGGATGCCAGACCGCAAGGAGAGGGCTGAGATACTGAAGGTGATTTTGAAGGGTGAGAAGGTTGAAGAAAACATAGACTTTGACTATTTAGCCAGTTTGTGTGAGGGATTCACGGGTTCAGATCTTCTCGAAGTTTGCAAGCAGGCAGCCTACTTTCCTCTCAGGGAACTACTAGATGAGGAGCGCAAGGGGAAACCAGCAGCTGTAAGGATATCTCTACTTATTTGTTTTCTCATATTTTCCTCGTTTTCTCTTCTCTTTGTTGATTCTGTCAAAGGGGAAACCAGTAGCTTTAAGGATATCTTTACTTTTTTGTTTTTTCATATTTTCCTCGTTTTCTCTTCTCTTTGTTGATTTTTTCAAAGGTTATCAGCTTGACGGTAGATTGGTACAGATTTAGATCACACTTTAAACAAGTGGTAAACAAGTGGTATCAAACAAATTTCTATATCGCTTAAAATTATACTCCAAATCAGCATCTTGTTAAAATAAATAAATAAATTATTGGGCCCTTCCTTGAGCTCCCCGGTGTATATCATATATCTGTCTACATATCAATTCGTTTTTGTTCGTCACACATCAACTCTGCTGGTGCTGTCATATTTCACAAATGACCTAAAGACCTACTTTATTTGTGTTTATGACAACTTCTGTGAGAACAACAAATTGTTGCATCATGAAATTCTATTTTTGACCAGTCTTTTAAATTTATTTTTGGTTCATCCAGTTATTCTGTCCTTTATAGGGCATCCTTGGGATTGGTAGTGAATTGGCTTCAATATACGAGGCAAATTATTTGTCTTAACTAATTGGATAGACTGAAATAGACAGTTTTGAAAACTAGTAATAGTTGGAAACTTTATATTTCTGCAGATAGTAGGTGAAGCTTATCATCTTTATTAATTAAACGTATGTGCTATAGCCAGATGTTATGGCTAATTTCTTACTGAGTTTCTTGGTCCATGTTTTGTTTTCTTCTCAGGCTCCGAGGCCACTTTCACAGTTCGATTTGGAGAAAGTTCTTACAACGTCTAGAAAGACGAGGGTTGCTGCAACTGAATATACACTAAGCTCACAGTCATCAGGGTGGTCAAGGAATAATGAGTCCAATGATTATCAGGTTCAGGCTGCTATCAGTGAGCTCTCTAGGCTTGTGGTTTCCCAAATAATGAATATTCAATCAGAACCAGATACTCAGGACCCTTGAAATTTATGGTCTCTGCCCCAGCTTACCTGAGACGATAATCTGTTTTGTAATATTATGCCTAGAAAATCCATTCTATTCAACTTTTTTTCTTTTCTGAAGTACTTGTTTATTGATGTCCTACAAATAGATTATACTGTCCTTTGCTTGGGCTATGTTTTTTGGTCCACTTACATATTCTTGACTGCACAAGAACTTCCACGCAATGCTTGCTTGTTGCATTCTGCTTCCAATAGATACCACACTATACAGCTTAATGATGTGATGGAAGCAGTTTTGATAGTCAGAAAGTATGTTCTTTTAGACTTGGATTGTTGTACGGCTTTTTTTTTTTCAGATTGAATTTTAGTTTTGCTGATTGCTTCACCTTTTCAGTTTCACCATCAACTTCACATTGTCTGATAGATCTTTTGTGTCGGTGTTGTCTGAATTTCACAGCATTGATCTCAAATTGTAAACTTCTGTTGTGGATCTGAGGTTCTGTTGTTCAGTGATGATCAAGATGGAAGGCACGGGGATGTTAGGAAAGTACAACTGCATTGATGTTCTGAGTACTTGTATTTAAGATGGAAGGTAATAATTTGTGTTCAATGTATTTTTCTCATTTAAGTCATATGATTTGGAAGCTGAAACAGCAGCAAAGGATTATAGCTCTTATAAGCAGGTAGTGGTAGAGTAACTTACCAAAGGTCCAGGCGTTATCATTAATAAAGCTAATCTTATCCTTGAAACTTGCATTTCAATTTTACGTTTTAACTTGAGGCAAAAGAAATTTTACTCTTCTCATGTTCAGAAGTATAGAACGAGTTTGCATGATAACTGATGAAAGAATTTGATGAAATTGTAATAAGATTTACAATTTGATCCGTTTTATTAAGAAGTTTTGAATTTTAGGGGAAAAATGAGTCACTTTGGTACTTGATTCCATGTCTTTTGTAAGAGAAATGATTGTCTTCCTAGTCGGGGCTGCTTTAACTGAGCATATATCATCACTGATTTTGAGTAAAAGCTGAATGCATGTAACGAAATGTAACCCTAGCCACCCATTTTTACTCAGTAGCTGCACCGACCATCATCGCTGCACCCATCTCTGCGTGAGCCATGCCGAAGCAACCAACACCATTGCACCTTCACCTCAGCCCTCAAGCACCGGCGGACTAGCATGCCATTGCCGACAAGCACACCTTTGGCAGACATCAAGCCAAATAATGTGCATGCTGATTTGTATGTCGAGGTACATGATTACAAAAGAACTCAGGAAATTTGTTGGATAATCTTCCAACCAGAACCAATTCACACGCAAGGCCGTCTTGTATATATCATGCGCCCGTTGATTTGCATGTATGCATACATGATTCACATATGAAACGCATATGCTTACGTTCACTTTTGTACAGTAAAAACCTTGATAAATTGATAGTCGTGGGACTAAGAAAAATCTATTGAATTAACGAATATCAATTAACCAATAAATGAATAAATTATCAATTGATGAAGATATCTACTACTTTTTTTTTAATCTACATAACAAGATCAAAATTCTGCCTAAGGATCTTCACAAGATCAATTCAAGTTCAATTGAGTAAACCAGATCAATCCAATTAACACAAACAAAATGTAACAGAGACATCTAAATAAATAAAGAATGAAATGAGACCAGATAGTGAATCAAATCACAGTAAACACAGAAAGATACGTAGTTTAGTCTTTTGCTAGACCAACATCCATGGGTCAATCCATCAAGCAAGCTTTCATTGATGATTCAAAGATTGACTTACAGAGCTATATTACTGAGGCTACAGCGAGCAAGATTGGTCTTTCTCTATATTGATTCTCTCGCGACAACTATCTAGAATGATCCCTCAAACACATTGAAAACCCATCTTATAAACCAACTACATAACAACTTTAACAAGCCAGAAAACATAGATGCTTGATACGTATCCAAGAGGCCGTTACAATCACGAGCTTGTTCGTGTGATTACTTCAATTTAGTTAAAACCAGCACGCTGCCAGTCAATGTTGTTTTAGTGATTGAGTGATCATATGCCCCTCACGTGTCTTCATGAATCTATTGTGGATTCTGAAACGCTGTTGTTTTGCTTGTAACGTGTTTCTATTCACCTTATAAACAACATTGACCATTAATGTTGCTTTAAAATAAGTTTTATTTCACTATTTTATCCAAATAATATAAAATAATTAAATTGCCCTAAGAAATATGTGTTCTTGTATCTAATAGTTTTGTATTTAATTTTACTTAATTAAATCTCCAAACTTCTTCTTTATTTATATTTTTTAAAAATAATGTGGAATTATTGTAGTTAGTTCTTGGGAATTGGGTGAATTTACAAAAGTTGAAGGGTGAAAATATCAACACCCCACAAACAAACATTTAAAGTGATATTGATATTGAAAAACTATCAAGAGGGGGCTAATTGAGAATTTTTATAAAATTTAAAGTTGAATTATCCAAATCCAACACAACAATCATCAAATTAAACAACAAATGTAGCAATATATAATAAAAAAAAAAGAATAATTCATTTAGATTTTTACTTGGTTTGACAACATCGGTTTATATCTATGCCTCTAAGCTAATTGAACTTGGGGATTCCCCTTGAACATATAACATTCTACGTCCTAGACCTTGACCTTTACAACAATAAGGACCTTTTCACAAGTTGACTTTTAACTCTCAAGGTTTGAACAACCCTCACAAGCATTGACTTCAAATATGTCTTCCTAAGAATTTAAATCCATTTTAACAAGTGTACGCAAACTAAAACCCTAAAAAATTAACTAACCTAATTAATTAATTCTAAAATCAAAATTTACATATTATTCATGCAATACTATTTGTAATCACTGTTTATGAGTTACTGGTCAAACATTACTATTTACAAGCACTGTCTTGTAACTGTTTATAATTACTATTTATAACATTGTTAACATTATTGTTCATTCACACTAAATATATCAAATATACTAGAAACAGTAAATTTCAAAAAGTAAAGCACACAAGAGTTTATACGTGTTTTGGATTACAATCTTACTTTCATGAGGTCATGCCCAAACATTAGGCAATTCATTAAGTGATGAAAAGAATTAGAACTTATTGAAATCTTACAAAATTTCAAACTCCCTCTTACTTTTGTTGCCACATTGTTGAATCTAACTTAATTTACCTTGCTTAGTGAGCAACACTCATCTATAATTATGTTTGCTGTTTCCTTAAGATCCCCTCTACACAACAAATAATTTCCTTCATCCTGAGTAAACCAAAATAATTATCAAAGAATGTTTAATGAAAAATTTAATATTAAAAAGGCTCAAAGACTTTAACTCCATCAATATATGAAACATCATATGCTGCCTAATACGGTTATCCTTATTGTCTGTGTTGCCTGCTTTTCCGATATAAAATATGATATGTCTTTGACCGCTTCGATATGTAAAATACTTCCCTTTATATATGTGCAGATTTTTGTCTAAACCCTATTAGTATCTTAATAGTCCATTATTCCATAAATACTTGATATATTTACCAATGTAACGGTCGCCTTTATTTGGAACTATTTGATATGAAAGCCTATATTTACAACAATTTGCTTATTTATACCTCGATAAATATTCTTCAATATTTAACATAATCTAATCTAATAAATACCAAAGACTAAACAAATTCTTAACGATAAGTGCTAGAGAGTGTATATTTTTATGAAGGATAAAATCATCATTTTACACTTTAAATCTCACTAACATCTCTATTTTTATGTACTCAAGTCTTTTAAATTTTGATTTTGTGTATTTTGTTAAAATTTAAGTATTTTATGTATTTTAAAAGTATTTTGGTTATTTCATGATTATCAAGAAATCGGACAATAAAATAGACAACATTTTTTAGCTCGGAATAACTAAAGACCTTAGGAAGGGTTTAGAGGGCAAAATCATGATTTTGCTCATGTTTGGGATCCTGGATGGTGGCACCAACATCATAAACAGATTCAGAAGCCCTGAAAACCTATGGAACGACAAAAACCAGGGTTAAAACGGACTTCGATTGTATGAAACAAGATTTATGGAGATTCGAATCTAGTGTGGTAGGATGTATGTTAATCCAGTGGATCCTAGTTGACTTGGGCATATTATTGGACCGAAGAACACATGTACAATACATGCATATCCACTAAAATAAGCTTGTTGGCCTTGCATTTAACTAGTGGTGTGGCAGCATATTAGTGGACGGAAACGCTTACCATATATGCACATACACAGAATGACAGCTTTGATAACGTGTTTTAATCAATTTGAGAGTGCCATGTGGTGCAATCCAGTGCATCCAAATTATTTTCATCCGATGTCCATGATTTATCCATTGTATTTATAAATAAGGGTAGTCCCCCCAGTTTGTGTGTGCTAAATTTGATTTTCACCTCCATTTTGTGTAATTTGCATTCCATCTGGTATTTCTAAGTATTTTTAGTATAAAGTCACTAGTTTACCCATGTCTCCACTCTTTCCTTCACTTCTTTTTCTCCAAATTCTTCTTCTCATCTCTCCTAAATACTCTTTTTAATATTTTTAAAATAATTTTCATAACAAATTTAGTTTTATTTTCAATTTTAGTTACTTTATTTTTAATTATGCGTAATTTAATTTTAATAATTATTTTTATTTCAATTATGTTTAACTAAAAAATAATAGCTACGGCAAGATGAGCTCTTACTAGAAAAATATGATTTAATCAAAACTCTATTTTTAATTATGTAAATTAAATTATTTTCTATTTAATTTTGTCCATATTTTATATTTGGAAATTAGGATTTGTTGTTGACAAACAAGGGATTTTGGCACCATAAATTCTTAATATCTTAATATAAGCAGTGATAAAATGGTATTTTAACTTATTGTAGATAAATTAAATTTTGGCACATTACTTACTTAATCCATAATAAAAGAAATTGGAAAATAATGATAATTTATGTAATTAATCTTTTCAGTAAATAAAAATAATAATAAAAAGAATTTATGAAATTATCTTAATTACTAACAGTGGATCCATAACCCTAACTAATTTATTATCATAGTTTCAATTAAATTAGATAGTGTGTATTTAAATTATATTTTTTGTTTTTAAATAATTAAAAAAAATTAACAAATTAAATCTTTTCTCTATGGACCAACTTCAGACTCATCAAGTTATATTATAACAAGACACACTTATACTTGGAAATTATGAATCACTTTTGAGTTGGGTCACCTAATACAAGGAATAAATAAATTATAATATTTTTGACACAATAATGTCAATAATAAAAACCGAATAGCAGCAAAACCATTATAACAATGAATGTATCCCTTACAACTCTCACAAGAGTGTATAAGCAAATTATAGCTCAATGATATATGGAATTGTGAAGAAAGCAAATAAAAGCTCAATAATATTAAGAATAATGAAGTTCTTGTTCAAACCTTGAAAAAATCCTTTTGGAGTTGTGTTTATATAGATCCCTCCAAGAAATAGCATTTCCTCTTTTAAGTTTGCTAATTTAAGCTAATATCAACAAAATGATTAACTATTTTTTGATGTGTCATTTGACCGTTAAAGAAATTTTCAGGATAGTGGGTTTGCAAAATGATTTGGCATTTCGTCATAGCTTAACGGATTCTAAAGCAGTTAGCCGCTTTTTCCTAGGATAACTTTTATAAATTTTACATTTCGGTCCCTATTTTTGGAACTTTGTTTAAAAAAAAAGTTTTGAAACATAACAAATAGATCATTTGTTTAATTTTCATAAATATCATTAAGACCGTAACTACTTTCAATATTTTTAGGCATATAAAATATTTTGTAGTAAGTAATTTAATTTGATAAAACATTCAACTTCCATTTTTCATCAAATACAGAAAACATATTTTATAGAACGAAAAATATATTTGAATATTATGATCATAGTAAGGGTTGTGCTTTTAAATGTTTAATCATACACACACTCGTTCGTACTAGTTTTACCCCAAAAAAAAATGATTGAGAAAAATCATGTAAAATAGTATCCTTAATGCTTGATCTTGACTTGTTGAACTTTATTCTTGAATTTTTTTATCTTGATCTCACATGAATAATCTTTTTCGTTCAAGAGCTAGGGAGATTTTTTAAAAAAAAAATTATCATTTTATCCTTGACATGTGGTTTGTTATCATCAAAATCAAGGTTTGTACAAAACCTTTAGGTCAATAGATATTAAATAATTTCTTGTTGCCATACGAGAATGTCACACTAGAGATTCTTTTCACAATACAATAAATTAGAAATGAGACCTAAGTCAATATCAATTTCAAGAAGAGACAAGTAATGCTGGAAATATATTTTACGAAAACCTCCTATACAATATGGTTTAGATAGGAATTTCACTAGGGTCATGCATCACTTTTGAATTGGCTAGAAGGTTGCCTTGGCAAGACAGGATTGGGATAGATTGAAACTCGTGTTTGGCCTACAATCTGCCTTATTCTGTTCTATGGTATGGAGAGCAAAGTCCAAGGATGTATCCAACCATTGATATAGCCCAAATACACCTATTGCTACTGTTACTTCTAGTTTGTTGACTTGCTTTGGCTAGGCTCTTCTTAGAATAGAAAGAGTCCTGCTGAGAGTGGTGGTGTGAGAGCAGTTACTATAAAGTGAATAATAGAGAACCTTGTGTTGGTGACCTAGGATTGATACAACTATGAACTAATGGAAACCCTAATTATGATATTGACTTTAGAAAAGGTGTTTGAAGGTTGTGGTGACTAAAAAGGTGTGATTATGGGGTTCTGGATGTGTTTTTGGTACTAGATGGTGATTGTGGTGGTGAATAAATTAACCTAATATGGCAACTGTATTATGCAAAAAAAGTATGATTTGTTGGTATTGATGAACAATCAGAAACATAGGCTTGTTGTTAATTAGAAAAGGTGTTATGATAATGAAGGAATAGTGATGGATTCTATTTTGGGTTTATCTATGGTCTAAGATATGGCTTCAATGGTGGTTTTGATCAAAAGAAAGATTTTCTCTCTGATTAATGGGGATTGTCGGTTTTAGGGTTGTTGTTTGTGGCTAAGAATTGCAAGCTAAGTTGCTAAGGTAAAAGTTCATTGACGATGATCTTGAATGGTAAATAAGGGCTCTATTTATAGACTTTCGTTGCGCAAAACCTAATCCTCTAAGATAGGTAGAATCACTATGAAAAGATGAATGTAATCGAGATCCTACTCAATCTTAGTTACAAAGAAATTAGTTTTCGTCTTTAGATAAGATCAGGGTTGTTTTAAGAATTGAGTTGCCCTACTTAACCACCAAGTAACATGGCTTAAAAGATTGGGTTAAGCATAAGACAAAATTAGAGTTTCTAAGACATTTAATGGGCCTAATGTCACGGGGTGAGTTTGATGTGCAGCAACCCGTGCGGCACTTAGGCAACTTTCAAGCGCAAAGTTGCTAAGTAAGCCTTTGAGCTTCTCAACCTAGCTAAGTGGAAATGCTTAAGAGCAAAGCTAGAGAGAGAGAGAGAGAGCAATATAGCCAATGAGAGATTTTATTACTCAAAGAGGACTTTACAATTGAGAGCTTTACAATTGTGGTGGGTGATGCTCAAATGCTAAGAGCCTTCCCCTATTTATAGAAATGGGAGGAGCATTCTAGAGGCTTACAAGTTGGCCACTTGCACAAGTGGGCAAGTTGTGCAAGTGGCTTATCTACAAGAAGGGTGTAGAGGATTCTAGAAGATGGGCCAAGCAAGCAAGCCTTGGTGGAGCTTGGCCCGTTGGGCTTCGATGACTTGGCGCTCGAGCGATGACTAGGCGGTGACTAGGCGCTCGGGTAATGACTTGGCGCTTGGGCTTGCGGTGCGGGCTTTATCACGGGCCGGCAAATGTGTGCGAGGAAGCCCGGCGCTAAACACACTCCACCATTTGCGAGGATTGTTGCGAAGTGTGGCGGTGCGCGCGCCAAATTAGCCTTCACTCGTAGTTGGTGCGAGCGGCCCGTGACATCCTCCCCCACCTATGCTCGCGGCGTCCTCGTCGCGTTGTCGTGCTTGTAGTTCTTGATGTGCTCCGCAAATTGCCACAAGTCATCTTGACGTTCCCACGTGGCTTCGCTTTCGGGGAGGTGTTTCCATTTGACCAAGTATTCGTTGTAAGGCGGCACGCCCCTTCTTCGAATGACTCGGTCGGCAATGACGTAGTCCACATCTTTGTCGAATGCGGTGACCACGGCCGTTGGGGCTCTTCTCGATTTTCCGCGGCTTGGGTCTCCCTCGTCGCCATGGTATGGCTTGAGTAGGCTCACGTGGAAGACCGGGTGGATTTTGAGCCTTGGCGGAAGTTGAAGTTGGTACGAGACGTTGCCCACACGTCGTAGCACTTGGAAAGGCCCTTCGTAGCGCCTCACTAGCCCTTTGTGGACTTTCCGCAAAGTCTTGAATTGTTGAGGCAGCAACTTGATCATCACTCGATCCCCTTCCTTGTATTCGACGTGGCGTCTCCGAGTGTCAGCCCACTTCTTCATCTTCCGCGCGGCTTTGTCAAGATATGCTCGCGTGATGTCCGCTTCCTCATGCCATTCTCGAGCAATCTTGTGAGCCGCGGGGCTTTTCCCTCCATATGTCGAAGCTATGGCGTTGGGGGTCATGGGCTGAAATCCCATGATGATCTCGAATGGACTCTTGCCCGTAGCCTCGCTTCGCTGCAAGTTATACGAGAATTGGGCAACATCCAGCAACTTTGCCCAATCCCGCTGATGAGCGCTCACATAATGCCGTAGATACATCTCAAGCAAGGCATTGATGCGCTCCGTTTGCCCGTCGGTTTGTGGGTGGAAGCTCGTTGAGAACTTGAGGTCGGTGCCAAGCATCTTGAAGAGCTCCATCCAAAATTTGCCGGTGAAGCGAGGGTCTCGATCACTCACGATGCTTCGTGGGACTCCCCATAGCTTCACGATATGCTTGATGAAGAGACGGGCGGCCTCGTCGGCCTTGCAATCGGCGGGTACCGCAATGAAGGTTGCATACTTGCTATGTCGGTCCACCACGACCATGATGCTCCCACACCCTTCGGACTTCGGCAATGTTGTGATGAAGTCCATCGAGACGCTCTCCCATGGCCTCGATGCGGGTGGTAGTGGCTCCAACAATCCCGCCGGTAGTTGACGATCCGTCTTGTCTTGTTGGCACACAAGACAAGTCCGCACATACGCCTCGATGTCATCTCTCATGTGTGGCCAAAAATACGAGGCTTGGACAAGTGCGGTAGTGCGCTCCATTCCGGGGTGACCAGCCCACTTTGAGTCATGGCACTCCTTGATGACTTCCCTCCGCAAATTTCCCCACCTAGGTACGAAGAGACGATCGCCCTTGGTGAGGAGGATGCCTTCCTCTTGCCAAAATCGCCTTGTCTTGCCGTTGAGAACCCTCTCCAACAAGTCCTTTGCTAGCGGATCCTGCTGGAGGCCTTCTTTGATTCGTTGGACAAGGTCGGAACTCGGCTGGCTCGTACTAAGGGTTGCCAATTCTGCCTTGCGGCTTAGAGCATCCGCAACAACGTTGGCTTTGCCGGGCTTGTACTCGAGCCGGTAGTCGAACTCCGCAAGGAAATCTTGCCACCTTGCTTGCTTGGGACTCAACTTCTTTTGAGTTTGAAAGTAGCTTGTGGCTACGTTGTCCGTTATGATCACGAAGTGTGAGCCAAGCAAGTAGTGTCGCCACACCCGTAGGCAATGGATAATAGCCGTCATCTCCTTCTCTTGCACGGTGTAGCGGCGTTCCGTATCATTTAGCTTTCGACTCTCGAACGCTATTGGGTGGCCTTCTTGCATGAGTACCCCGCCGATGGCGAAGTCGGAGGCATCCGTATGAACTTCGAAGGGCTTTGTGTGGTCCGGAAGAACGAGCACGGGCTCTTTGGAGATGGCCTTCTTCAAGTCTTCGAAGGCGTGTTGGCATTCCTCGGACCAATGCCATGCTCGATTCTTCTTGAGTAAGTCGGTCAAGGGCGCCGCTTTTGCCGAGTAGCCTTGAATGAAGCGGCGATAGTAGTTCACCAACCCGAGGAATGATCGAAGCTCGGGCACTTTGGTGGGTGGCTCCCATTTGAGGATGGCATTCACCTTTGCGTTCTCCATCATCAGCTTTTCCTCCGCTATCTTGTGGCCAAGGAACTCCACCTCCCGTTGAGCAAACGAACATTTCTCGACCTTGAGGTAGAGCTCGTTCTCTCGTAGTACTTGGAGGATTTGCCGCAAGTGTTGGGCATGCTCCTCAAGTGTGGTGCTATACACCACGATATCATCCAAGTATACAACAACGAAGCGGTCGAGAAAGGGGTGAAGCACCTTGTTCATGAGCGTGCTGAATGTGGCCGGCGCATTGGTGAGGCCGAATGGCATGACAAGGAACTCATACGATCCATACCTTGTGACGCATGCCGTTTTCTGCTCATCTCCCTTGGCGATGCGTACTTGGTAGTAGCCGGACCGTAGGTCGAGTTTGGTGAAGTACCGCACCTCTCCAAGTTGATCAAACAAGTCCGCGATCAAGGGGATCGGGTATTTGTTCTTGATGGTGATCTTGTTGAGCGCGCGGTAGTCGATGCACATTCGCAACGAGCCATCCTTCTTTTTTTGGAACAGCACGGGTGCACCGAATGGGGCCTTTGATGGGCGGATATAGCCGGCATCCAGCAAATCCGCAAGTTGTCTCCGCAACTCTTCGAGCTCGGGTGGCGCCATGCGGTAGGGCGCCAAGGCTGGTGGCTTCGCACCTTGCTCCAGCTCAATGGCGTGATCAACTTCCCGCCTTGGTGGGAGCTTCTTCGGAAGTTGCGGAGGCATAACGTCTTCGAACTCATCGAGGACTCCGTGGATGAGTTGTGGGGCTTGGCTAGATGAGTCTCCGCGACCTTCCCCCTCGTTGAGCTCCCGGATTGAGACCAAGAAGCTTGGGTCCTTCCCGAAGGCCTTCTTGAATTGCATGGCCGAGAGTGTCTTGTTCGCGGTCTTGGCTCGCTCCGCGGATACCGTGCACGCCTTGCTCCCATCGAGGATGCTTAAGGAGTTGGTGGCCGGTAGTGGGAAGGCATGGACTTGGTCGAAGAACTCCATGCCGAGGACCATCTTGAAGTCGTCCATGGGCACGATGGAAAAGTCGAGCTTTCCGCTCCACGCTCCAATCGTCATGTGCACAGCTTGGGCGGTACCCGCGATGGGCTTAGCGGGTGAGTTCACCGCCTTCATGGTGCCTCCTTCCTTGGTGGCCCTAAGGCCTAGGCGCTTGGCCTCTTCCTCCGAAATGAAGTTGTGCGTTGCTCCGGTGTCTAGCAACGCTTGGACTGGTTTGCCGCTAACGGTCGCGCTCACGTACATTAGGCCATTCTTCGTGCGTGCTGACGGATGGCTCTTGAGCGCGCCAAGGCGTTGGAGAGAACTCATGCTGGGCTGGGGTTCCTCCTCGGTGGCTGAAGCTTTGCCCTTGAGGTGTGCGGCGAGGGCATTCAGCGACTTCTTTTCGGGGCAATCGCGGACCCAATGAGGGCCGTTGCAAATGAAGCATGGGCTGCGAGGCTTGGCTGGCTCCTTCTTCCCCTCTTGCTTGCCTTGCCCGCCTTTGCCGCTTGGTGGTTTTTTCTGCCCCCAATCCTTCCGATTGTTGCCTTTGTCCTTCCGGCCCTCTCCCCCACCTTTGCCTTGGTTGGGCTTCTTGTCTTTGGCTTGGGTGGAGTAATCGGCAAGTGATTCCGCAATCGCAATGGCGTCGTCAAGAGTTTGCGCGCCACGCCGATCAATCTCCGCCTTGGCCCAATCCTTAAAGCCATCTTGGAAGTAGAAGAGCGAGTCCTTGTCGGACATATCGGAGATCTCGAGCATGAGGGTGACGAACTCGTTGATGTAGTCACGAACGCTACCCGTTTGCTTGAGACGACGAAGGCGAGCTCTTGCCTCTTTCTCGGCATTGCTTGGGGCAAAGTGCTTCCGAAGTTCGTGTTGGAAGTCCGCCCATGTGTTGATGGCGCAAATGCCTTTGCCCATGTCGCCATGCTTCCGCCGCCACCATAGTTGTGCGGCGCCTCGAAGATAAGTGGGTGCCGTGCCCACTCTTGATGCCTCATCACGAACACCGACGGCATCGAAGTATTGGTCGAGCCCGAAGAGGAAGTTGTCCACAATGGTGGCATTGCGCGCACCATCGTAGGTGTCGGGCTTTGGCACATCTATGCGGCGGGCCTCGTTTGTGCTTGCCGAGGCCGGGCTAGCGGAGATGGTCCGCTTGTGCCACGCCCAATCCGAGCGGACTTCGTCAACCTCCGCACGGACCGCTCGCAGCTCATCTTGCACGAAGCTGCGAAGTTTTGACAACTCCTCGTGGAACACTCGGAATTCCGCCCGTAGAGTGTCCGCTTGGTCTTGCATGAGGGCCTTGGTGGCGACCGAGAATTCGCCATACTCGCCCTCAAGGCCGCTCACCCTCTCCTCCAACGATTCGAGGATGTCTTGAGAGGTGGACATGGAGACCTCGAGTGTGGCAACGCGAGGCTCTATAGCATCAACGGATGCGGCCTTGGACTTGCCGCGGGGCCTTCCTTGTCCACGGCCTTCCTCACGGCCACGGGTTGGTTCCGGTGGAACATCCACACCGACAACGCCCTCATGTGAAGCGCTTGGTAGATTGGCCATTGCTTGGTGAGCTATTTGCGTGTGTGCAAACCGTAGCTCTGATACCACTTGTCACGGGGTGAGTTTGATGCGCAGCAACCCGTGCGGCACTTAGGCAACTTTCAAGCGCAAAGTTGCTAAGTAAGCCTTTGAGCTTCTCAACCTAGCTAAGTGGAAATGCTTAAGAGCAAAGCTAGAGAGAGAGAGAGAGCAATATAGCCAATGAGAGATTTTATTACTCAAAGAGGACTTTACAATTGAGAGCTTTACAATTGTGGTGGGTGATGCTCAAATGCTAAGAGCCTTCCCCTATTTATAGAAATGGGAGGAGCATTCTAGAGGCTTTACAAGTTGGCCACTTGCACAAGTGGGCAAGTTGTGCAAGTGGCTTATCTACAAGAAGGGTGTAGAGGATTCTAGAAGATGGGCCAAGCAAGCAAGCCTTGGTGGAGCTTGGCCCGTTGGGCTTCGATGACTTGGCGCTCGAGCGATGACTAGGCGGTGACTAGGCGCTCGGGTAATGACTTGGCGCTTGGGCTTGCGGTGCGGGCTTTATCACGGGCCGGCAAATGTGTGCGAGGAAGCCCGGCGCTAAACACACTCCACCATTTGCGAGGATTGTTGCGAAGTGTGGCGGTGCGCGCGCCAAATTAGCCTTCACTCGTAGTTGGTGCGAGCGGCCCGTGACACTAAGCTTGAGATGCTGCTAGATTACAGACACTGATCCTACTGGCCTATGACCAATTGGACAGGATTGGGTCTCTTATAGGCTTTCTATAGTTGTAGATTCTCTACTAGTCCTTTCATACAAGGCATTTCTTTGTGGGCGAAGTACCCCTCAAGCAGGCTTGGTCAAGGACTCTATGTACATTGGACTTCATTTATACATATTCCGATCTTGCAAACCACAATCCACGGGGGATGCTCTTGAGTGTATAATGAAATGCATACCTTATGATATGGATTGGGCCGAGCTTTCAACCTAGTGATATGATTTTTAGGTAGCAGCATATATTAAATTCATTTACTCATAAAATTATTAATTATTAATGTATAGCATAAGTGGGTCTCATATAAAAAATTAAAAAAATTATTATAAATTATCATATAAATTTAATGAATTGTAAATTGATTAGCACGTTGATTCCAAATCGAGATTTAAAAATCTTATTATTTAATCAAGTTTATCAATCTATCGAAATGTTACTAATCATTATTGACCAAAACAAAAAAAAAAAAATTACGATTGCAATTCGGCTTATTCACCAAATGAAACACATCAATATTGCAGTTGACTAAATATTCAACCGTCAGTAGAGGCAAACAAGAACTTGCAATAACTAAATATTCAACCGTCAACAGAGGCAAACAAGAACCCCCGGCCTTTGAAATCCCAACACTAAGAGCTTTGCCTTCAACATTTATAATCCACATCATGCACAAGCTCACACATTGCCAGCCGACACCATCACATATCACGTGCCATTGGAAGTTGTTGTTTGTTGAATGTTGATGAGCAATTAATGAGCAATAAGCGTATGTTAACCACTATGTTTTTGCTTGTTCTTAGAGCATAACATCTAGCAAGTTGGTTAATCACCCATTTTACAACGGATATTTGCTAATTACCCATCCGTTTATGCCCTATAGCATCTAGCGATTCAATAATTATATGTAATGCCTATGAATTAGAAGCATCGCATTTCAATCTCAATAATTAATTGTACGTCAGTCAATCAACCTATTTATATATATCGGAGGTAGACCCACTTGATTGTTGTTTATTACGATACGGCGTAATGTTTGACTCAACAATGTTTAGGAATTGTTTGTTTTCTTGCAAGTCAAAAATCCTTTTTTTTTTTTTTCGTCAAATGAGGTTTGTTATAGAATTCATAAAAGGAGGTATACATTACACGGATTCCACACTTTATAAAAGTTATTATAGAATTCATAAAAGGAGGTGTATATTACACGGATTCCACACTTTATAAAATGTGGGATAAAAATATTTTAAATTTAATTCTTTCTTATCTATGATTTAAAATCGGATGATCGGTCAAATAAAACTGCTTAAAAACTTGTGAGTTCATAAAATGGGTATATATTACACGGATTTCACACTTTATAAAAGGTGGGATAAAATTATTTTAAATCTAATTCTTTCTTATCTATGATTTAAAATCGGATGATCAGTCAAATAAAACCGTTTAAAAACTTGTGAGTTCATAAAAGGGAGTATATATTACACGGATTTCACATTTTATAAAAGGTGGAATAAAAATATTTAAATCTAATTCTTTCTTACCTATGATTTAAAATCGGATGACCAGTCAAATAAACTGCTTAAAAACTTGTGAGTTTATAAAAGGAGGTATATATTACACGGATTTCACACTTTATAAAATGTGGGATAAAAATATTTTAAATCTAATTCTTTCTTATTTATGATTTAAAATCGGATGATCTGTCAAATAAAACTGCTTAAAAACTTGTGAAAGGAAGTCTTTTATAATAAAATTTTCAACATAAAATAAATTTTAATGAAATATGCAAGTTTTAACGAATAGATTGACTGGGTAAATGGTTGTGTTCTTGGAGCAGAGAGTTGCCATCCCATCTGGGTGTTTGCCAACTGATTATTTTAATTAGAGTCAAGTGCTACGAAGACTCTTGACAGGTTAGCCCACATAGCATATTTAAACAGCTTATACCAAACTTTGAAAAATCACATTTTACTCGTTCAAGACGATGCTTATTTTGGTATTAGCTTATAAAAATGTATAGATGGAAAATTACACCGGGGAGAAAAAAAAATGAAGTGTTTTTTGGAATGCTGTACTGTCATTTTTCGAGCTTTTCAAAATCATGTGGCTTTCCTTAAATATAAAAGAATGGCTCATGTGGGTTTCAATCATTTTCTAATATTTTACTTTGAAAACAACAAATAAAGGGAAAATGATCGAAACCTTTTTTGTTGCAATAAATTAATCTTTCGTTTTTTATACATGTTTCAAATTCAATCAAAATAACCAAACTTTAAAAAAGTTTCTATTAACTATCAACTCTCCGCCTTTTATCATTTTATTAGGATCATGTTTGAGATTAATTTTTTTATGAGTGATGATAGAGTTATAAATTTTTATATAAATTTATTTTGTACAAACTCATATAGCATAAATTTATTGGTTGGATAAAAATATAAAATAATAAAAATAAATAATATAGGGCCAAGAGGAAGTTGATACAACCAATTGAATTATGTTGCATTAGTTGTACAATGGTTTGGAATCAATTGTTAACTTTTGTGCAGGGTGCTCAAAATTGATCAAAATATATATTTTTCCTAATTAATCTTTTCGAAAGGTAAAATAGAAAATACATTAAAAAAAAAGAAAATTTCTTTAACAGTGGAAAGATTTTGATGAGTTTTGAAATATAGAAGAAATAATTAATTTCAATGAACGACAGGGGCTTTTAATAATTTTCCCAAGTGGTTATATGGAGCTTTACATACAATTTAAGTGGGCTTATATTGAAGTTTCAACTTTCAAAGAGTATGATCTAGCAAAGAAAATAAAAAGGAAAAATGTGAATGTGATCATCATAATTAAAATAAGATCAAAATAAACACAACCGTCCTTTCTAAGATTAAAAGGATAGATAAGCCAAGCTAGCTAAGCAAAATATTGAGTAAAGATTTCCCTAATAATCAAATTAATAATAAATAATTCAGTCAAAGAAAGACGATTGAATAAGAAGAGTGCACATATATGCACATATCATCATCACATAATAATAATTTAAAATTATCTGTCCAATACATTCGCAGCCAATCAAAGAAAAACAAAACTTCATTTCGTCTCTATTTCCTCTCTCAGCTCATCTTCTCTATATATATAAAGTTTCTGCCGGCTTAAGCCTGATTAATAAATAACAACCCCATTACTCACATTTCAAGTAACATGCTCAAAATGTTTCTTTTGATCGTTTTGGCCATCGGAACCCTAATCTTGATCGTTCGATTCCTATCAAAAACATCATTTCTTCACATCCTATTAAACAAATATCGATCTTTTGAAGATTGGTTCCATGTTTACCAGTCATACAAAATCCCACAATATAACGAAAATAACAACAACTCGCAAGAAAATCTCCTCTATCGTAAAGTTTCAACTTACCTCAACTCTCTTGCTTCCCTCGAAGACTCCCAATTCACCAACCTCTTCACCGGCTCCAAGTGCAACGATATAATCTTAAATCTTGACGCCAACCAGACAGTAGTCGACACTTTCCTCGGCGCTAGGATTTCTTGGACTAACGGCGTCAAAGAATTCACAATGAGACTCAGAAAGAAAGATAAACGAAGAATCCTACGTCCGTATTTGCAGCACGTGTTTTCTGTGGCGGAAGAGAATGAGTCGAAACAAAAAGAGATTAGGCTTCACTTTAATTTGTATGATAACGGACGGTGCTGCTGGAGATCGATTCCCCTCACCCATCCGGCGACTATGGACACTGTGGTTCTCGACGGCGACGTGAAGAATAAGGTCAAGTCTGATCTCGAACTGTTTCTCAAGTCTAAGCAGTATTATAACAAACTCGGTCGCGTTTGGAAACGGAGTTATCTTCTGTACGGTCCGTCCGGTACGGGAAAATCGAGTTTCGTTGCGGCAATGGCTCGGTTCCTGTGTTATGACGTTTATGATATTGATTTATCAACGGTGTCTGATGTATCCGACTTGAAGTTGCTCTTGTTACAAACTAAATCTAAGTCGTTGATCTTGGTGGAGGGGATTGACAAATTCTTACTGAGTTCCGAAAAGTCAACGGCGGCTGGGATGTTGAATTTCATGGATGGGGTTATGTCGTGCTGTGGGGAGGAACGCGTGATGGTATTTACGATGAATGGTAAGGATCGGATTGGTGATGGTGATGGTGATAATCAGACGGTGATGATGAGGCCCGGGAGGATTGATGTTCAAGTGGAGTTTCCTTTATGTGATTTTTCAACGTTCAAGAATTTGGCAGGTAATTACTTGGGCGTGAAGGATCACAGGCTTTTCGGCCAGGTGGAAGAGGGGTTTCAAAACCGGTCGAGTTTAAGTCCGGCCCAGGTTGGCGAGCTCTTGATTTCCAATCGGACTTCGCCCACCCGGGCCTTGAAATCGGTCATAACCGCTCTACAACAACAACCAAACAAACAAGTTGAAAAAGCCGGGGCAAAATCGAGTGATAACGGGTCGGGTCAGCCAATGGATGATGGGTTGTTGTGTCGTGAGAGTGTTCACACGGTGAGAGAATTTAGAAAATTGTATGGACTCTTGAAGGGGAGTAGAAGAAAAGAGGAGCCGCCGTTGGATTTAAGTTCGATTGAGAAGTATGGTTCTCGACATGATCAAACATGATTTCAGTTAGAAGAAATTAAGTTAAAAAGTATTTATTTTAGTATAAAATTTTTTAATATTCTATTTTCTTCTTGTCCATAGATAGTATCCATTAACATTCTCTTGCAATGTAATTGTCATTATTATATGTTAGTTTTATTCCATTTGGACCTTCCACAGTATTATTTATTTTATTTTTATTGATTTAATATATTCATAATTGTTATATGGTATTGTATTAATTTGAAAATATTGTAAAAGAAAGAAGGACAAAAAAAAGGGGGAAGGATGAAGTGTTGCCATAATCAACTTCGAGGTAAATGTCTAAAGAACACTAAAAAGGCTTCTATTAAAATGATTATGGCAAAAATTACATTTGGACTAAAAATTCCAGAACTTAATTTGTTTATTAGAGGAACTCAAGTCTCTCGCTTAGTTGCAAGCGAAATGACACATAACACTCAAGTGGAGTGAATCAATAATAATGATAATTACAACACAACGTGATTCAAGCATGTACATCTTAAAAAAAAAAGAAAAAGAAAAAAAGAAGCAAGCACAAGATCTGTTTAGCATACAATTCAATCTCCTTCTTATAAAATACGTTTAAAATAGATATTATATGATTAGGATATTTTTCTTGAGCCTAATCTACAGATTCTTTAACCCATATTTTTATTGCCTCGATATTAAACTATTTATAGGTTCAATGTCTTAGTCCTTTTAGAAGTAATCATGGGAGAATTATTGTAGTTAGACTGAAAATCATCTATAACTAAGAGTCAATAAGACAAAGAAGTTTTTAAAAACTATCTTAAACTCATAATTTTTTATAATGTTAAATATCGTATAACATGGTCTATTTATAGACTATTGATGACTCATCAGATCTTTTATACGAATTCTTGAGTTATAAGAGAAGTTGTATCTATTGAGGATTTGCCATGTCTTTTAACTTGCCATGTCTTTTAACTTAATTTAAAAGATACATCTCTTATTTTAACTTAATTTAAAAGATACATCTCTTATGAATAAGTATGTCTTGTATATATATTGCAGTTGCCCTCCTATTTTTTTATACTGACATGCTATTAAGTCGTGCAGTTTAACATAGTTAGTTTTTAATCCTGTTAAACCACACAATTTTATAAGTACATTGAAAATTAACTCTATTAAATCACACGATTTCACATTAGAAAGAAACGAAAGTGTCCACACCTAAAAGTGATTACACACACACACACACACACATATATATAATATATATGAGGTACAACTAAAAATTCTTATTTATTTTTTACCGAATCGACCATAGACCAATTCCCCTTTTTCTTTTTTGGGGGGATGCTATCATATTCATATAGCTTTGTATTGGCTAAGTTCACAAGTTTAAGATAAGCGGACTCGAACTGCTGACATCCGCCACAAGGTAAACCATCGCCTCTCCAGGCCCCCCATCAAATATTTTGCTTTTTTCTGGGTATTCTGACTCAAATACCCATGGATTTGCGGTTTGTTTACTGGCTTCATATAATTCCCAATCGCGAAGGGTTTAAACCAAGATTTCAGGACAAATGGGGTGGGGTATTCGTACATCTAACACACACACACACACACACACACAAACACACACATATACATACATACATACATACATATAGATATATACATGTATATATATAGATACATATATATACACATATAGATATATACATATATGTATGTGTGTGTGTATATATATACATCTATATGTATGTGTGTGTGTATATAACTTCCTTTATTATTTGTCCAATAATAATTATTATTCTGGACAAAGTAATTTTAAGATCATAGATAACCACTTAGATATATTCTTAACTGATTTCTAATATCATTTATATTGTGTACCAATTGTGACAAAAGATTATTTTAATTGACTAAAATGACACATTTTCTAGTTTAATTTCTTAGGCATCCCCAGGAACTTTTAAAATAGAATTTTCTTGCATTTATGGAACACGTAGGTGAATTTTAATCATATTGCATCTACATGCTTTCTAAAACCATTCAGATTTAACCCCTTAGTAATACGGTCAGCCACCATATCTCGTGAAGAAATATAGACAACTTTTATTTTTCCTTGCTTCACTATACCTTGTATAGTGATAACTAATATTAATGTGCTTTTCTTTGGAACTATTTGTTCCACTTTTTGTTAGATAGATAGCAGACTTATTATCACAAAATACATTGATTTGTTTATTTAGTAAATCAAGTTTGAATTCTTCAATGGAACATCCAATCTACATGGCATATGTTGTTGCCATTTTTTGCTATATATTCGGCCTCCATTGTATGTCTAGCAACACATGTTTGTTTCTTACTAGATCAAGAAACTACCACACCACCGAAAAGGAAAACATTACTACTTGTTGATTTGCTATCAGAAAAACCTTTTACCAGAAGATCACTTTTACCAAAACGTAATTTCACTGTTTTTGTGCCTTGCATTTATCTAAATATCCTTTTGATAGCTTTCTAATGTTCTTTACTTAGGATAAATTGAAATCGATTAGTGAATCCAACTGCATAACAAATATCAGGTCTAGTTGATGTAATTGCATATATCAAATTGTCTAATACTTGTGCATTTGGAATTGTATTCATATCCTTCTCTTCCTAATTATTTTTAGGACAAATAATTTTATCCAAATGTTATCATTTATCTACAAGTGTGGATAATACTTTACAATTCTCCATATTAAATCTTTTAAGCACATTTTCAATATATTTAGATTGATCTAGATATATTAATCTAGAGTTTGATCTTTTGTAATTTTAATCACAAGACATAAGATACTACTCTCATGTCCTTCATCTCAAACTTTGATCCAAACATGATTTTGTTCTGTTGATCATTTCCATATCATTTCTAGCCAACAGAATATCATCTAAATATAATGATAAAATTGCAATTTTACTCCTAGTTTTCCAATCATATACACATTGATCAAGCTTATCTATTTCATAGCCAATTTTTAGCATTGCTTGGTGAAAAATGAGATACAATTTGTGAGATGATTGTTTGAGATTGTAAAGAGATTTCTTCAACTGATAAACTTTTTTTTCTTAATTATTTTCAATAAAACCTTTTAGTTGTTTCATATAAATGGTTTCTTTAAGCTGACCATTTAAGAATGTAGTCTTAACATTTATTTGAAACAATTCAAGGTCTAATGCAGTAATTAAAGCCATAAGAATTCTTAATTACAAATTTAGTCACTGAGGACTGCGTATTTGCATAGTCTACTGTAAGTTTTTGTGTATAACCCTTAGCTACAAGCCTAGCTTTATGTCTTTCTTATATTCCATTATAATTGAGCTTTTTCTTGAGAACCCATTTATATCCTATAGCATTTCTTCCGTATGGGAGGTCTGACTTCATTTTTGTTAATTGAATTTATTTCTTCTTCTATTGCTTTCAACCGCTCAGATGAATCCCGTGAATTCATATCCTCTTTATCATTTTTAGGCTCATCTAATGATTCCATTATGTTATAAACATAATAATCTTTAAGCTTAGAAGTAGGTTCTCTTACCCAACTAATAATAGCATATGTAGAGAATTCATTCTACTTAAACAATTGTAGAGAATCTAGATTTATAAATTCTATCCCTTGATCTATATCCAAAGATTTATAATTAAAAACATTTGTATAGTCATCTAATAGTACTACTTTTCCAAAGGATTTACTTGTTTTACTACTTCAACAAAAATTGCATCTCTACTTTCTGTTAAGCCTTTTTCATTATGATAAAATCTATATCTTGAACTATTATCTAGGCATCCAATAAATTTTCATTCATAACTTTGATTTTCAAGCTTATTTCTTAAAGGTTTAGGTATTAAGATATAAGCTTTGCTAGCCCAAATCCTTAGATTCGACAAATAAGATTGCCAGTCTAATATTCATAAGGAACTAACTCTTCAGACTTTGTGCTGACTCTCTTCAGAATATACATTGCTGTACTAAAACCCTCTCCCCTGAAAATTAATAGTAGATCATAATGGGACATCATAGATCTTGTCATTTCCATTAAAGTCCTATTACTTCTCTCAACAATGCCATTTTGTTGAGGTGTATGGCATTGTATTTAAATGTTTTATGCCGTGTTCTTTACAAAATTTTTGAAAAAAATTTAAAATATATTCTCCACCTTGATCACTATTCAAAGATTTAATTTTCTATCTAATTAAGTCTTTACTTCCTTTCTATACTTTTGAATTTTATAATGTCATATTTATATTAAATAAGGTATACATACCTATATCTAGAATAATCATTAATGAAAGTAATAAAATATTCCATTCCAATAGGTGTTTTTATTCTTAAAGATACACAATATCTGTATGAATTATTGTGATAATTTGGATGAATGCCAACGCTTAATAAATGATTTTCTAGACAACTTTTCTTGTATGCAAGATTGATATATTTTAAAGTCTATACCGTGCATGTTAGGTATGATACCTTTTTTATGCATACTTTCCATTTTATCTTCATTAATATATTCAATCTAAGATGCAAGCATACGAATCAATTTTAGTAGACTTGGACTCAATAACATAAGAAGAATTAATTATTTTATTACCATCATCAATTGCATACAATACATGCCATCTATCATATCACCTCTTACATAAACTTGAGGCTTTTTTTCAATAGTCATACTTTCAAACTTGAATCGAACCTCAGTTCTTTCTTTCTTTTTTTTTTTTTAATAACTCATATATTACATCTAATACTTGGCACATACAATTTATCACTTATTACAATATTAAACTTGTCATTACATATTTTATAACTCCCAAAACCCAACACATCATTATATGTATTATTTCCCATAAATAATAATGTGTTCCAGGCGCTAGCTCTTTGAATGTGAGGAAGCCATCTTTAGATTTCGCCACATGAAAGCTAGCTTTAAAATCTATCCATCATTTATATTATCTGGAATATCAGTAGTCACGACATAATGTGTTTTATCTTAAATTAAAATAAAGGACTCTCTTCTTTTCCAAATATTATAATTAGACCCATTTAATTTTCACTTATATTAATATCACTAGATTTTGTGTTAATCATTATGTCTAAGTAATGTGTAATATAAAATATAAAAATCTGGCCTCAATATATAATTTGTTGCTCTGGAAACATTTGTCGAATAAATTAATTATAAGCTTCAATGATTTCTACTAGCACTTGGAGAATTGAAAAAAATTCTTCTTTGAGTATCCAAATATCCCCCTATAGACGTTGTCTTTTTCACAATATTCAACATCGTTGAACAATACTTCTTTGATTACGAATCTTCTTGGATGCATCCTTCTTGGAATTGTTCTTCTAACATGCCTTATTATACTTCTCAGACACATTGGATTACTTGCAAAATAACTTCCATTTTGGCTTTTAAACTTAAAATAGAATATTAATTAATCTCGCTCTGATATCACTGCTGGTCCCTTTAGAAGTAATCCTAAGAGAATTTGTTAGACTGCAAATCACCTATTACTAAGAATCATTAAGATAAAAGAGTTTTTAAGAACTCTTAATATCTTAAACTTATGATGTGAAATACATATAACAGAGTCCATTTATAAACTATTAATTACTGTTCATCAAACCTTTTATGCGTACATGACTCTTGAGTTATTGATGAGCATATAATATATACATATCTCACCCTTAATTATATAATTATTAGTTATGATTATTTATTAGTTTTAATTAATTAACTTGTTTTTTTTTTAGGAAATTAATTGGAGAATATTGATAAAAAGGGCATGAAGAAGTTTAAATTGGAAAGCATTAAAGATTAATTGATTTTGGAAGCAATTAGATGTGGAAGTGAAGCCAAGGAAACGGAAGCTAGTAAATTAATTCACCCATGCACATGAAGAAAAGGAAACGGCCATATTTAAGCATGCACGTGAATTGCCTAAGCTAATGTCGGTGGGTGCATGGCTTTAAATTGGTATTAATTGCATTAAATTGGAATTAGAATCTAAGTAGGATTCGGCCACCCTTGGACATTATAAAAAGCCAACCTTTGGCTTTTGAAGAAAGTGACAACCGGCAGCCAAGAGGAGAATTGGAGATTGCAACCGCAAGAAGAGAAGCAGCAACAGCAGTCCAATTTTCCATGGCTGATTTTATTTATTTTGTTGCTCCCAATTCAAGTATGTCTAGCTAATTTTCCTATACTAAGGTTAAGGATGAAACCCTATTCAATGAAATAATTATTTTTTTTAATTAAATCCCCTACATATGTTATTTAATGTTTATGGTTCTTATTTCACATGATTAGTTGGATGTTATTAAATCTTTTCATCAATTCTGTCATGCATTATTGATTGTTAGGATTAATATTCAATTAAATCTATGCTTGGATCTATAATGTCTATATATGATTTTCTTTGATTCTGTGTCTTTCATTAAATTGTTTCCATAGAGTACTTAGGAAAACTTTGACTCTTTGTCATTCAATATGTTTACATAGGATGCTTAGATAACATATTATTAAGCAGAAAAAGAACCTACATAAGATTAATTTTAATTGGGCTTAATTGTTATATCCATGAGGCGACATAGATTGATTTCGAGTTGTCACTCTAAAATTAGGGATTAATTGATAATTAGATAATTATTAGTTGAATAGTGGCGGATTCTAAAACCTTAGTAACCTTTGTCTTATTGAATTCTACTTTGCTTTAATTGTTTTCTTAGATTAATTAGTTTAATTTCTCTTAAACTCAATTTGCTCAACTAGGTTAGGATTAATATTAATTTTAGATTTAAATTAGACTTTTCAATTTAAAGCAATCCCTGTGGGTTCGACCTCGTTACCACTACTCTATTTCTAGATTCGTGCGCTTGCGAGTATATTAAAATTTTGCACAACAGTTATAAGAAAAGTTATGTCTTTTGAGGATTAGTCATGTCTTAGGAAAGTAGTTATAGTTGATTTAAACTGTATTAACTTAATTTAAGAGATTCATCCCTTATGAATAATTATGTTCACAATATGTTTTTCACAATGTTAGTCGTAAATTTAAGTCATTGTTGTGGGAGATAAAATAAAAATACCCATAAGGAAAAGATGAATACCTTTAATAAAGGTAAGATCACATATAAACATTTCAAAACTCGATCAGGTGAAAAATTAGTAAAATGCAAGGTGGGAAAACAAAATATGTATGACAGTCATCCAGAAAAAAAAAAGAGAAGAGAAACCTGGCAAGCATGGGTGACAGGAACTGCAAATCATCAATGAGAGCTCATCATCTTTATTCTAATGGGTGAGACTAATGCATCATTGCAAAATATTTTTTGTTATTGTTGTTCTATTTAAAGTCTTTGGAATTCAATCAGCTAGTGTTGGTATGATAGCCAATAAAAATCCATTTGGCGCTCAAGTCAATAATGATACTTTAGAAAGATCACAAATATGGGAGATGCATGTGTTAAGTGAACGATGCAAGTAATAAATTAGTATAATACCAGTGGATAAGAATATGTACTAGAAAGAGAAAATGTGGCTATTCTATAATCAAGAGAGAAAAAAATTATGAAAGTTGGGGAATAATACCCAATTAGACAAAGAGTAATACCTTCTATAGCTTTTAAAATCTTTATAAATCTTCATTTTTTTAAACAATGGTTCTTTTACTAATTGAAACTACATCAAAGAACAAATATGAATTTAACTAAACTAACGTCTTTACACCTGCGAATCACAAACCTTACCATCTTTATATCTTGATAACAATATAATTACTTTTTCTTCGGGTAATTTTCAGTTTCATCTCCTGAGGTTTGGGGTCCTTTCAGTTAGATAAATTGTATGAGTGTATCTCCACTTTGCACCCCTACCGTTAGTATAATGTTTATTTGATGTTAATTGACTGAATTAAATGACCACAATACCCTTGCATCAATAAAACAATTATGACAGAATTCTAGAGCAACATGTATGGTTTTTTCTTCTCTTATGTCATCAACCCTCCAACCCATTCGGATCCTCCACATCACAATGACCGGAAATGTGAAGCCAAAGAGGCACACCACAAAACAGATAGCGATGAAGGTGGACATAACCACCACCAACAGAGGCGGCGGCAAGGCGAGACTGGGCAAATCTATGCAGATCCATCACAACGACTCGTCACCCAAAATTACTCTTTGATGAAGCTAGTATAGTAAATCTTATGATGATGACGATGGCTTTGTGCTGTTTAGAGATGTCTTCTTGTTGCTGTTGGTGTTTTTTTTTTTTTTTTTTTGCTTTCTGAATGTATTATACTATGATTTTAATGCCATGATATTATTGTCTATCTTTATGTTTAGTGTTATGGTGATGATAATGGTGATGTTATGGTTAAAAAATAAAAATTACTGGCAAGTGGGTGGGTTTTAGGTCTTCGTCGGTATTTGCGGACGGCCGTCGAATCAACTGGATCTCTTAGATCGGTTCTTGGTCATGATTGATTCTGATTGCTTGCCATCATTTTCTTGTTAGCGGCAATAAGTTTCTTCAATGCTTTTCTTAATAATTGTAAGGGAAATTTGAGTTTGTGGGTTTTGAATTGTTGGAACAATCAGGTCAATCGTGGGGGAATCGGGTCGACGTTATTGGGTTGATTTATGCGGGGATGGAGAGTGTGGTTGTGGCGGTTACGAATCGGGATGATGTCTGGAGTAGCATGGCGGCAAGGCTGGCCACTGGGGCGGTGTGTCGGGCAGTAAGAGGAATAAGGTCGGCTGTTGCTCCGGGGGAGATTGGTGGATTGGTGGCAGGTGCAGCTATTGTGGCAAAACAAGCTATGAAAATATATGTGCCTAAGCATCTTTTCTCTCGAAATATTGGAATCAAAATTTATTACTTGAATTTTGATGTCGATTAATTTGATAGATATGTTGTCACTGAATGTAATAAATAATGTGATTCCGGAATGACAATTGTATCACTTTTGATGATAGTGGAAAGTTTAATAATGGGTTTGATTTGAGAAGATGAAGGATAAGAGCATTGTTTTTGTTTAATTTGGTGATTTGATGAATAAAACAATGTATATTAGCATATTTTTGTTATTACCGAGCAGGCACTAGGATGTTTCAACACGTTCCAGTTTCCAAAGCGCAAAAGTTCAAAATCGTTTTAATATTTAATCAATTTACTATGCAATTACTTACTTACCCTCATATACTAAACATTATACTAGTGATAAGGGTGTAAAGTGGAGATACACTCATACAATCTATCTAACTGAAAGGATCCCAAACCTCAAGGGATGAAACTGAAAATTATCCCTTTTTCTTCTATAAACTCAAAACTATTTTGAAGCAATGATGAAATAAATTATATAAGGAAAGATCTATGAATATAGGTTCATTGGCCCACATTGCGAGGTAAATCCAATTCTAATACCATTTGTAATTACTAACTTTCACAAAATATCATATTGTTTACTTATCTCCACTCTATTATTCTATAATTGAGAAAAGAAATTAAGTCCCATATTATAATATGAGGACTCGAACCCATGCTATTATGGGTTCTACCACTTGATCAAAGGTCGATTGGTCACAATTTAGCTATTAAATCTACTCAAATATCTATTGTTTAAAATTAACTTAAATGTGAAGCTTAATAATGTTGTCATGCTCTCACATCTTCAGTAATACAACAAAACTTTAGATGATATTTGGTTATTAATATGAGCTCAAACAAAAATAGTGAAGTTACTATAATAATAACTAACTAACATTTTGAGGTAAAAGTACATAATAGTGTATAACATTAATCAGCATTTTATCACGTATTTTAGAGTGAAAAATATCACTTAGAATCATCTAAGAGTAATTTGGACTTTTTTGAGGGTTTTTTGTTACTTTTGAAAACATCATTTAGTTTAGGTAATTATTAGTCATCGATCTCAAGTTTGTCATGTTATAAAAAATACTATAAAAGTTTAAATTTATTGAATTTTCTACCTCAAGTTTGCAATGTCTGTCAATCATACACCAAAAAGATAGGATTACTCTTACAAAAATAGGATGATCTAACATATATAATTTGTGTTTACTTTTGCTTTGTCATATTTAAGAGGTAATTATGTCTTTTTAGTGGATAGTTACATATTTAGTATGAAAATTTAAACAAATGCAAAATTTTGAACATTGAAAATATAATGTGAATGACTGATAATTTTTCTTTATTTTACATGTCCTGAGGGACTCATGGGCTCGATTAATTGACTTTTAAGTAGTGTTATTTGAATAACTATATGAGTTTGAATCCTAAGAAGGTAGAGGGTTAAAATTTTAATTTGGACTTTACCCACCTCTATACCTTAAAAAAAATTCAAAAAAAAAAAAGGAAAAGTAATTTAGGAACTTTGTAAAAAATGAAAAAAATATCTTGGGGGATAGTGTACTTTAATCAATCTTTAATAGATGCGGTTACAATTATCCCATTATCGACGGATCACTGCTAGAAACGAAATGGATAAAATTTATCATTCGATCAAAATGCAAGGGATTTTGAAGATATTAGCCCTTTAGTATCTCACGTGCGACGCACGCGAGACCCAGCTAGACGATGCGTTTAGGAAACCCAGCGGCAGTTGTAGTCTTCGTCGTAGTTGCCTCCGAACTGTCAAATATTTCACATCGGTGAAACCATCAACTGTTAAACCAAATCTCGGTTTGCTGGCCAATTAGGCTTTTTTTTTTTTGGCCTCTCTCGATCGCTTTTCGATTAACTGGGTAAGGTATAGAGATCTTTCAGTTACTTTTAATTTGTTTATTTGTAATTCATTATTTGATCCTAATCAACAATCTTTTATCAGGGGCCATTTTGTAGGTATTAGATTCACTTATAAATATTTGTAACTAAATTAGGAACTTATAATGCAAGTCTGCGAGTATTTGCATATTTTAGGGTTTTAAAGGATTCAAATTTGTTGAATTAGAGTGTTGTTTTGAATTCGAAATTAACATTTGGGTGTTTTCCAGGTGTTTTATTTTTCAATTGAAGAGGGTTTTGTAATCAGCACTAGATTGTGAGCAAACATGGTAAGATATATGAGCATGGCAGCAAAATCTTGTTGTTTGGTTGGTGTTTTTGCAGGTAAAATTGATGGCTAATTTATGTATTTATTTTTATCAGAATTATCTCATTGGAGCTTTCAAACCAGCTTGCAATATTTCAATTACATTTGCTGATGCAAAAAATCGCAAGCAGGTAATTTAGATGTTAATGTGGTTGTGTTTGCATGCTTCTATATATGTTCGCTGTATGAAGTCTGTGAAAGTATCAATATTGATTTACAAAGTTCCACTCTGCTAATGGTGATGAGCGTGTTGCAATATGTGTGCATTCGAAGGTTCCTCTGAAGAAGGAAAATGGCCAAACAACCATGGTCCCACTTTTTCAGAGTCAAGAAAATATTTCTGGGAAGGTAATTTGTTTGATAGTGTAGTTTGAATGTTAAGGGTTACGGCACTATACATTTCCAAATGCTCTTTGTTTGGATGTTGCTGATTAAAAGTTTCTGTTCATTTAATTTTCAGATTTCTATAGAACCTGTACTGGGGAAAAAGGTTGAACACAATGGTGTGAAAATTGAACTCCTTGGTCAGATTGGTGAGTTCTCATTGTAGTACATTTTTGGTACAACAAGAGATAGGAGTCCTGGGTCCTTCTAGCTATATATTTTATTATTACTACCTTTTTCCTTTGTTAAATATGCATTGTTTTCCCTTGCTTGTTGCTACATATCCATTGTTTGCCCGTGTTTGTTGTTACTGATAAGAATACTTCTCATCACTTGTTTCATAGTTGATTTGACTGAGAGATTTTTGGGTAATGGGCAATGGAGGGAATGCATAGTTCATTTGCTACCTTGTGTCAAATATCTGCTGTCATTGTTTCAGTGTTCAATATTTTGTGGCTCAACTGCCTTAAGAGATGTTGTCCTTTCTTATCTGTTGAAATGGAGATGGTAATTTTGTAATTTTGTTTTGCTTTCCAGAGATGTATTTTGACAGAGGCAACTTTTATGACTTTACTTCCCTTGGTGAGTATACTTTTTCTTTCCATTTGTTCCTTTTGATTATAAGTAGATGCATGGAACAGTGTATTTGCATATCGTTTTTGACACTATGGACAAGAAAATATGAAAGTTAACCTCAAAATGTTTTTGCTATTATTCTTTTATAATCTTAAAAATCCAAATGTTGGTAGAGCTTCTGCTTTTAAGTTGAAATTAATTCATTGATTGTTTACATTTATTGTGATTTTGATCATCTTGTTTGCAGTCCGTGAATTGGATGTTCCCGGAGAAATATATGAAAGAAAAACATATCCATTTGAATTTTCTACCGTTGAAATGCCGTATGAGACATACAATGGGGTGAATGTAAGGCTAAGGTATGTTTATGATTCCATCTTAAAGTTTTCCTGGGAAATCTATGTGCCTATCATTTCGCTGGATAATGTTCCTGTATGTTAAATGATTTACTTTGGCCGTACATTGTTGGACAATTTAATCCTGCTTCCATTTCACCTTGCTATGTTATAGCCTCTACAAATTGGCTTTACCCTATGAAACAGCATGGACCTAAACATTGGGTAGTTTTAAATATCTTTCAGCTTTGTTTATGTGTAATCTTGCCTATGAAGTAAGACAATAGTCTTTACACATTCAATTATTTCCTAAGTGATTTGCTTATTTAATTTATTAATAAGTAAGAAAGCCGCACTTCAGTCATTCTCTTTTAGCCTTTCCACACTCATACTGTGACATGGGAAGTGGAATGTGAATAACAATCAAGCATTTCAGGTCAGAATAATCATGTTGAATCTAAAAACTGCTTCACTATAGGCTGTATAAGTTGGTGGGATAAATTGATGTATTTATTATGGCTTAAAACTCATTTTACATGATGTGTATGTGCTTTATGTAGGTATGTTCTGAAAGTTACTGTCAACCGTGGTTATGGTGGAAGTGTAGTTGAATACCAAGATTTTGTGGTAAAATTTCTCTATGATCTTTCTCCTCATACAAACACTCTCTCTTTTCTGTTACTATCTGTGCTTGATGATTATTGTGAAATTCTGTAAGCTCATAATTGAATTTGTTGTATCCTGCCAAAAGCATGACTGAAATACTATAGATTCGAGGTGTGACAGTGTTGGAAGATTAAAATGTCAGAAATGTCATGTTCTTTTTATTAACTATACTTGCTACACTATTCTAATTTATCATCTCTTCCTTTTCTTGATGTCCTTTTCTATGCCTCAGGTTCGCAACTACACGCCACTGCCGTCAATTAATAATAGCATCAAGGTGAGGTTTGGTGTTTATTTCTGTCGGGAATAAACTATGCAAAAATGAATTGCTATCTTATTTTGTGTTTGCTATCTTAACTTTCCTTTGTAATTTCTTTGGCTGTTTTTCTTTGGTTGTAAGTAACAAATGTGAACCTAACTCTTAGCTTCCCTTCATATGATGTTAGCTGTTTTAGATTTATATCACGTTTGCCAAAAGTGCTGCAAAACAATTAATCTTAGTGATAATTATTTAAAGTTTATCCTTACTGTTATTCCTTGTGCAGATGGAAGTTGGAATCGAAGATTGCCTACACATTGAATTTGAGTACAATAAAAGCAAGTGAGTTGGATAGCAATTTACTGTTTGTAGCTTAAAAGAGAATATATCCTTCTAATTGGAACTTCTGAATTTTACAGGTATCACCTGAAAGATGTTATTATTGGCAAGATATATTTCCTCCTTGTGAGGATCAAAATTAAGAATATGGACCTTGAGATTAGGCGCCGAGAATCAACTGGATCAGGGGCCAATACGCATGTTGAAACTGAGACACTAGCTAAATTTGAGTTAATGGATGGTGCTCCTGTCAGAGGTATGCTGGAGCTCTAGTTTCTTGTGGATTCAAATCAAAGTATGGCTTGCAAAGAAACATCAGAAATGGGATCTAGTCATCTTATTATATATCAACGAAGAAATACAAATACTTCACATCTAGTTTAATAGGATGGTCTAGAATAGGCTAAATTAAGTTATTATAGGTACTCAAAACATGTTGACCACTATTATTATGAGGTCATATCTAGTATTCAGAGTTTGCCTCTTTTTGGTATTCTTTATTCAGTTTTTATATGTTATTTATTTCAATTGTCAGTGTGCAGTTGCTAACAGGTTCATTCTTGTTTTTGTAGGTGAATCAATTCCAATCAGACTGTTTCTTAGCCCCTACGAGCTGACACCAACTCATCGTAATATTAACAACAAATTTAGCGTGAAGTATTATTTGAACCTAGTTCTGGTTGATGAAGAGGACCGTCGGTACTTTAAACAGCAGGAAATTACAATTTTCAGGCTACAGGAAAATTCCTGATTGATTGCTGCGCAATTAAATTTGCATTTCAGCTTGTGCGAAGAGAATACGTAAATGACTGGTTGATAACACTTTGTAAATCCTTAAATCTTAGGATGCAAATTGGTCGAATGAGGAGCCTGGTTCATACAGTGGCTTTGTATACTTGCTTGTTCAGTATTGATCTGTCATAGTTATGTGGCGCAGCTGCAGGTGGGAAAGACCTCTGGTTGAGGTTTCCATGTGATTATTACTGATTTCGTTTTTGGTAAGGTTCTCAGGGAATGTGTGCCGCGATCACTTTTCATTCATGTCTATTGTTCTTGGTTTCTATGTTACCCTATTCCCTATTGTTGTTTAGGTGATGATTCTATAAAATTGTAGGTCGTTTTTTCTCTCTTTTTTCTCTTTCACTTTTCGGTGCAAGAAAATGAGAAATTGCAACAATACTTCATGTTTTTTCCTTTTTTTTTTGGGTTGTATTACTTGGTGCTTTGAATGAAGTTAATTTGCTTATTAAACTGTGTGCTTTCACTTAATCTTTTCTGGCTGCTGTTGCTGGGAAGGTGGCAACTCAGATTTAAGTTCACTGGATTTGCAATTAACTTTAATTAATTGTTTGTGTTACTATTAATTGTTTGTGTTACTCAATGTCCGTTGAGGTTGTATATGTACTGGGATTCCTTTTGCATAAAAATATATGTCAACCTTGTTAATCGACCTTTTCTTTCTTTTTCGGTTTATAAGTACCTTGTTGAGGATTTTAACTGCACCAATTACCAGTAATTTCAAATATATAAGTTAGGCGGTTAGCTAACAACAATTTCTTGTTAACTGCTTAATGAAACCCTCTTGGACAAGCCCCCTTGACATTATGATTGCAAAAAACAGAAGCTAATGTGTTTACCCATGTCCGTGGGTCTATTCATTTACCTGCAGATATGCTGTTCTTGTTTACGGTAGATAGTTCATGGATCAGTGTAGTCATTATTTGCTACAGAATTTCACATTAGAGTGTGACAGAGCATTCTGAATTGATGGATAAAACTGGCTTCAGCCACGATACAAATTACAAATAATACATTAACATTGGTGTTGCAACAAAATTTAGCATTTGGTGACGTATCGGCCTAAAAGACACCGATCTTTACTCCTCAGAAACTGCTGGTAATTCCTCCTTGAACCATTTATAGAGCCCTCCTTCTAAGTGGTAGACATTTTTGTAACCATTGAGGACAAGCAAGTAGGCTGCTATCAGCGATCTGCAGTGGAGAAATGCAATAAGGAATGATCTCTTTCATTCGGCGGTGAACCAAAATGCCACTATGTTAGCTTGTTTCTATGCCAAAACTTCACAGATCTTATTTTCATTTGAATCACTTCCATGTTTCATTGACAAAGTATTCATTGTGCTATACTTCTATCATGACAATGTATCTTCAACTAAAGTTGAAGATATTTTTCAGATACGTCCTTTTGCATTGCAATGAGGTCCAATAACAGTACCGACTAGAGAGTAATACAGACAAAATAGAGTCAGAGGATCATATTAAATTACCTTGATTGTTGACCTTCTGGGAGATTTTGAGATGGCTTCATCGTACCTCCAGTTGCACAGGCCACAATAATCTTTGCATCTTTATCTAATTGTGATTCCACACCTGCTCGGACATACCAAACATTTGGTTACTGATATATCTGTACGTTTACGAACAAAAATAAATTCTAGTTAGCTTGTAATACTTTGCAGAAACTCTGGGTTCTCTTCTGTGCCAGAAAATATGCCAAAAAATGCAAATGCAGCACGCCTAGCAATGTCCCATGCTGTCCACTCCTTTATAAGCCTATATATTTGCACATTGATAGCACCTGGTGGATGAGCCTGCATCATTGAAACATCAATACCTTGTTTCCGAGGTGAAATAAGGTTCATTGTTCATTAGTATTGTGTAAACTTAGAGAATTGAAACGAACACAGGATTTTGAACTTTTTAACCCAATTTCCGAAGCTATCATCTTTGGTTCGTTACAATCATTTAAGTACAACGAAAAGACTGACCTCTTTAAATTCTGCTTCAGGTCGTACATCAAGAATCACAAAGTTGTTTTCTTTCTGAAGACGCAGAGCTTCCTTCACTTCCACACTCCTTACCTGCAAAAGATGAAACATTCCTGCAGATTTTATCCAATGACTCGATTTAATCATCACCAAAACATATCCTGATTGTCAAGGTTCGTCCAACCTGGCTCGAGAATAATCCGTTTCCTTCCTTTCCTAAAAAATATAGGTTGTTCTCTTTATCTCATTCTTATTTTTTCGTTGTTACTTGTCAGCGATTGTATATTCGAGATCAATGAAACAGAACAAAAATGCATTGAGACAGTAATTCAGCCCGTATTGACCTTAACTTCTTTTGAAAGATAATATATGGTACAGAATGCTGCCTTACATTTGGCAAATCAAACTATAGAATACCTATGTCAGTACTTTACATTTGAGATATTCCCAAAATTGACATTCTCAAAATTCTAAGTGTTGATTGCTTTTCACATCTGAACCGCAATCCCATAATGTATCAATATGCATGTGTGTGCATAGGCTTTATAAGTCCCATATTTGATTGAAAATTCATGCCAACAAGTATAAAAACAGTAGTTAAAAGCAAATCAATGGCTAAGCAGGCATGCCTTAATCAGTGCGTGACACAGAAAAACACAAAGCTGATAAATACCCTTTTCTGTAGCAGTAACTCCCTCTTAGTCTTCCAATCTTCTTCAGCTGATTCCTCCAAAGGAGAGTAAAAGTAACCCAGGTCAGAGTTAAGCTTAAATATAACAATAATGCTAGGATCCCAACTATTACCCCATCACTTGAGCTAATAGCTGACTGATGTCATGTGAATCTTATCAGTCGGGAGTCGAAAGCTGAGATTATAATTGAGATTCCAGCATTATTCTAAATATGATATAACTAAGAGCATAGATTAAGTCAGTTGTTAATGGAATCTTCAAAATGCTATAGAAAATCTTTTGAAAAATTAACTAAGTATTACCTGGTGATTTTGCAGGTTTTGTTGCTGCATTGTGGATTATGAGACCCCTTGGAACAGTCTGCGAAGATAATCTTCTCCGTGAAAATGTAAATGATCTTGCGGTCAAGCAGCAAACAGTATTAGTATCTTGATTAGTTTTCGGAGCAAGGATCAACGGTGAGGACCGGTAATTAGGACATAAAGAAGATGGACAAGAGTGTAATTGGCTGACTGAAGTAATAGCAGCCATAATATCTGAAAGATTTAGATAGACAAAAATCAGCAGCTAAGAATTTTCTGTTTTCAGCCTTGCTCCGATGTGGGATTTAGTGAACCTGCTTCCGTAGAAGTGCTTCTAGTAAGCACTTGCGTTGGCAACTCTAGACTGACCTTGTAGGAAGTGAATGGGACGTAAATGTGGATTTTTCTCTCTCTCTCTCTCTCTTAAAATCTTAACTTGTGGTTCGTATTGCAAGGAGCGAAGGACTTTCTTCCCATTTTGGATTTCTCTCCTCTCTGGATTGCTTGCTTTATGTAGAGTTAACTCCACGACAAAAGACTTGTTGTACGCTGCTGCTAATACAAAAATATCTCCGTATTACTCAAACCTTTTCCCCCGTAAACTCAATTATATTTTGGAACTTGCCAATGTAGCATTCCATATTTTGAGAAAAAATAAAATTTATGTTGCTTAGGAAAAATTAAAAATATATATATTGCAAACTACTTTCTTACCATGTTCTTGAGGTCGAAGGTTTGAGATTTTAAATTTTTTTAAATATTTAAAAGTAAACTCGAAACTCTGTAAGGTTAATATATATATATATATATATATATATATATATATATTTCTTTAAAAGAAAAATTCCATACATCCTTTAAAAGTAAATTTAATACACTTTAAGCCCAAATATTGTGATTACATTTGGTTCTCATAGAATTATAATTTATAAATAAAGTAGTAATATTTAACCCTTTAATTTCTCTCCCCAATCCTTAATATTCAATTTTATTACCAAAATAATTCTTATTAATAGATTAAAATTTGATTAAAAAATAAAAACAATCGTAGAAATCTTAGCCAAATTTTAACACCATTGGCACCACTAGAGATGGCAAATAAATTTAGATCCGGTCTGCATCTGTAAAGATCTGGATAAATTGAATAAAAAAAACTAGATCTACATAATAAAAAATATAGATCCAGATATAAAAATAAAGGATCCAAATGGATCTAGATGCAGATTCGGATGCACTTGCATATGAAAAATCGAATATCATATCCACATATTTTTTAAAGCAAATTAAATAAAAAATCGAATTTATATAAGAAAACACAATCCCTGAGCTAAAAACACATCACACATAAACATTATAATACACCCAAGTGCCCATAAACATTATTTTAGATTTGTTTAGTATTAGATGATTTTTTTTTATTTTTTAAATAGCTAAAATATTGTAAATTTACAAATAAATGTGCTATCCAAATATCTGAAATAGCTGTCCGAAATCTGTACGAATATTACCTGCATCTGAATCCGCAATAAATAATCCGGATCTGAATCCAAATACACCTACATTTGGATTCGGATCCACATTTTGTGGATTACTGGGCTTGACAATTTTATGTATCCCATTTGATATCTTTGTATCCGAGAATCAACAAATTTAACCCTGCATTATTCATGAAATTGAAATCCTTAGTCATCACCTCAAGCCACCATTCTTTATCATTCAGTTTAATCTCAATCACTTTATTGCTAGCTATTTTTATTATTTATCATTCACTCTAATTAATTTATAATTTCTTGATTCTTATATTAAAATTATTATTTATCTCTTTTCATTTGATGTTTTGTTGATCTTGATACTATCATATCAATCTCGCTAAAGTCAATTCAAATAAATGAAGGGATTTAGTCTGTTGTTGTTGAAGAATTTGCTAGTAGGGTCAATTGGCAATTAAAGGCTAGTGATGCATGGCTAAAGGTTGTGATAGTGGTGTGGAAGGTGGTTAGGATTTCTAAAATTCTATTTTTTTATTTATTTTTTATTATTTAACAAGGATAATTATAGAAATAAATGAGATTAATTAAAAATGAGATATAGTGAGAGAAATAAAAGAGTCACCGAGACCAACCACCAACCACCAACCACATGCTTTCATTTTATTATAAAACTTTTCTAAAATCTATTTTGTGTCAATTTCATAATCACCCATAAATTGTCCTAAATTCATTTACATTGTAAATCTATATCAATAATGCTAAGCAGTCTAAAACTAATAGCACAAGTTGTATTTTCTTTTTTAAATATTCTTATTTTTATTCAAAAAAAGGAGAGTGGACAAAACTGAAATATATTTTTAACCCTCAACTTCACACCGATTTTAAACACTAATGTCTAACAAAATAAAACTATTTGAAAATCACTTGATTAGACGCTTATGAGCAATTTACATCTCAAATAAATGGTTCATGTGATGCAATATGAATATATAATAATTTTACATAAGTTTTTAATTTATTATATTACTTTCCACCCACCATATATATATATATATATATATATATATATATATATATATGTATGTATGTATGTATGTATGTATGTATGTATGTATGTATGTATGTATGTATGTATGTATTAAATGATTAAGCGTACTCATTATATATAGAGTAATGATAGACATCCCGAGTTTTTTATCCCAAATTCCATCCTCATTGATTGGTTGATAATTTTTTACAAGATCTAAGTAAATTAATTGTATTATCCCCACCAACTAATTGATGAATACCACATTATTTCGGATAATTTTTTGGAATAACAAATTTGGGATGTGTAGCACTACTCTTATATATATATAGGTCAAACCAAATAGTATTTAATAGGCAAAACTCATAAATAACGATTAAGAATATGGTTGATAAATTATTAAGTAGAGTAAAATTATTAATTTCAATGGAGATCTAGATATTATTATTTATCATTATTTATTGAAAGCAATTTTATTAATAACATTAGTGATTAGTGATCTTAACATCTGAGTCCCTACGTGAGTCCCAATGCGATGTATCATTTATCTAGTTTATAAATTTCATAGCTTGTGAAGTTACTTAATCATATCTAATTGATGAATGTCATATTAGTAGAGACTTAAATTAGAACTTAGGGCCAATTTGGTAATGCTGTAGTCTTTAAAATAATTATTGTTAGGTATGTTATATAAATAATCAGCTATGAAAAGAATCAATTAAATATTTAATAAATCTTTTTAAAGTGTTTTGGTAAATCTTATTATCTTACTATTGAACTGTTATAAAAGTAGAAATCATTAAAATATACATAATCTAAACATGTATATATAATTTTTTTTATTGTGTATATTCATAATTGATAGCTAAATAATTTTTTTATTTCATTAATTTTATTTTTATTTTGTTATCTTAATATAATTGATATTTGGTAATGATAATAATCTATTTAAATTTAATAATTTTATTTTTTTATTAAATAAGGATTGAATATTTATAATATATATTTAAGATATATATAAAATTATACTAAATATAAAACTGATCTATTCTCACTTTCAAAAATAATTTCAAATGATTTTTAGATATTGAGATGACATTGCTCCTTATTTAATGGCATATATGCTCATGTAAAGTAATGCTTTTGTTGTTGAGTCAATATCACTATTCAATCATGTCACGTCTTCGCATGACTAGCACATGCTCTTAGCTCTTCTGTCAACGTTCTCCTCTCCACGTTGAGCCTCACAAGCTTCTTCATTTTCTACTACTTGAAGTTGACTCCACAATATTCCGTTGCTATTTCTTTTCTATTTTTATATTTTTAAATGAACCAATGTGAGAACAGTGCTTGACGTAGAGAAATATGAGAGAAATTTATCTCCCTTCCTTTATTCACCCACTCTCTCTCTTTTCTTTTTTTTTTTCTTTATTTCTCTCATTTTTTTCTACATTTAACATTTTTTTATCTAAACTCCAGATCTTTTAGTTGTTTTCACTTACATTGGAACATATTGACCAAAAATTATGAGTACTAACTAATTTAATTGGAGGGTTAAATTTATTTATATTATGTTGGATTGGCATTTGTTTTACATTTTTGTCTTTCATGTTCCCCTTTGACTTTAAATTTCTACCACTATTGTGAAGCATGTAAGTAGTAAATAGTAACCTTTGGATGTTAGTCTTACTCCGATGGTTGTCAAAATGGATGCGCTTATTGTATGTTTGGTTTAAAAAAATGAGAAAAAATGATACGAGGAAAAATAGAAAAATAAATAAGGAGAAAAAATATAAATTATATATTAAACCAAACAACTTTATTTTCTCTCTCATTCTCTCTATTCTATTCCTCTCATCTTCCTTCATTTCTTCCAAGTTCCAACCAAATATGTGTTTAATGTTATTTGACTTAATAATTCAAATATGAGTAGCTGTAATAAGATTTATTGGACTGTGACAAGCATTTGGTAAGAAGAGTTCCCATAGAAAAATCTCTTATTGCTTTAAAATTTTAATGAATTGATTTTTTAAGGGAGATTGTCAATTTCACCTTATTGAAATCAATATATACGACTTATCCTCTTATTATTTTCATAACATCTAAATTTTCTTATAATATCAAAAATTTAAAGAAAAAGAGGGGTAAATTAATCGTTTACTTGATAATTTATCATGAAAATATAAAATATATTCATTATAACAAAAATATTTAAAAAATAAAAACAATCTTATTATTAATTTTTATTCATACCAAAACATATATTTCTTATTTTTAGTACTTAAATTTTTATCTTAATTTTCATTTATACGATTTATTTAATTCATAATAAATATGAGTAAAAATGTATTTAAAAGTAAAGATAATATTGTAAAATTATATTGTCAAAGGGGTTATTGACTATTATGAAAATAAATAATAAGGGGATAGGTGGTATATATTGATTTCAATAGTGAAGAAACTAACAATTTCTAATTTTTTTAAACTAAATAATAGTAAATTTAATTTGAAAGAGTCGTATAAAAAAATTAAAAATCAGGATTTAAATAGTTGTGATACATTTTTGAAAAAAGAAAAAAGAAAATTGTTGTTGAAGTAAATATTTTATTTATTTATTTTAATCTTATACTACTACATGATGAAAGAACTTTTATATTTGATAATTTAAAACTTGACAAAAAGGGTGTGGTTAAAGAAAAGGAGAGGAGAGGAAAGGAACTTAGAGAGAAAAGAAATGAAGGGAGAAGAGAGGAACGCTATATCAAACTAAATAATGAAATTGAGATTGATCCTTTTTTTCCTTCTTCATTTTCTCTTCCCCCTCTCTCCTTTCCATTCCCCTCCTCTACTCTCCTCCTATGGTGTGTTTACTTAATAGGAATATGAATAAGAATTAGGAAATGAGAATGAATAATGTGTTTACTTGCTTAAATGAGAGTTGGAATGAGAATCAAAGTATTGGATCCCACTTAAAATTGGGAATGATTACTAGAGTTTTCATTCCTACGGGGGAGGATCGAATGGAAATTTCATTCTTTAAAGTGACCATATTATCCTACCTAAATTATGAAATTTTCATTTTATCATTCCTTAAATTATTTATTTATTTATTATTATTATTATTATTATTATTATTATTATTATTATTGATGATGATAAAAAAATAGTTGTTAATAATAATAATAATAATAATAATAATAATAATAATAATAATAATAATAATAATAATAATTATAATAATAATAATTATAATAATAATAATTAGCAATATTATTATTATAATAAAAATACTAATAAATAATGACAATAATCAATTAAGGTCAATTTAGTAACTTTTAGCAATCCATTCTGACTATAAGATAAAGTAAACACATAAATGACAATACAGTTCATTCCGATTTTGATTCTACAGTTAAAGTAAACAATTTATTCTGATTCTCATTCCCCATTTCGATTCCAACCAATTTCGATTCCACTCTATTCCGATTCCAATTCATTCTGATTACTGATTAGTAAATGCACAATTATTTTATTTAATGAAACATGGTGTAAGAATTGTGTCCAATAATTTAAAAATATTTGAAACTCAACTACATTGAACTTATTCAAATAACTCTTATTTTAATAAAAGTTACATTATTATATAATTTGGCAAGCTCTTGATAAAAATAGTAGTAGGCATCACGTTAATAGGTGCCGTAGCCGTACGAGAATGATATGCCTACCATTGTTCATACGAGGAGGGGCTGTACCTTACAAAGCTGTAAGGTAGCCCCGCCTTTATTAATGCAAGCCTATGTTTTCCACAGTCAAAAACAATTAAGGCGTGACACACAATAGTACAAGGAATTTCAATCATGATCCATTGAAATTCATTAATCAGACGGCTGACAGACAAAATAAAAAAGTGCGGTCCTCAATCTGTTCCCACTACTTGTATCAGATCCGAGACGTGCCATACGAACTACAGTTTACACAACCACCGACACCCGGGCCATTTTTCTTAAACAAAACAGACATGTATAATTGCGCCACGTGGCAATCTCAAAGACAACGGATGATGGAAATGCAAAACCGCGTTATGCAGCGTTGTATCCTCTACAATACAATCCACGTTCAAAGGCTACACTCTTACGCATCCTGTCATTGTACCCTTAGAAATGGGCGCGCGCTAATCATTGCTGGTCTCCTAAACTTTTATGGTTTATGAATCAACGATATAGGTCATTATTTTCATCACAGAGGTCCTTAGCTCTACTGAAATGACCCAATTACCCTTTGAGCTATTTGGGGCAATGGGGACAAGTTTGCACTCAACATCAAAAAAAAAAAAAACAACTATAATTAGTCGGAACTTTTGACATGTACCTCCTTTAAGTCAAATATATCAAACTCTCACATTTATTTATTTCAATAGATATTCTTTCTTAAATTTTTTATTATTATTTTATATTTAAAGGTATGCACAAATATTTATCAGTTGTTATTGCTATTACCCACCTATGAATTAGTATCGATTGCTAAAGTCATTAAAGTTTTTACATATATTATTAGATTTTTTTTCATTTGATATATGAAACAATTTCAATTCCTTTGACAAATGAGTTTTACGATCCCAAAAAATAATAGAATAAAGAATTAGCCTTCATGTAATTTCATCATTAAATGGCTATAGATGAAGGCATTTCACCACATTTTATCAAATTGGTTAGCAATAAAATTATAATCTTTACTAGTATTAACAGTGTACCATTATTAAATAGAAGTACGTTGATAGTAAATTTGATTTGAAAGACATTAACTACCTTCAATGGTGGCTAGTAATAGAACTTTATTTTTACTATTGAATTAAATATAATATGAATTAAAATAAATAGTGAAAGATGAAATACTACATTAGTTCATCCTACATAAATATATGATATTATGATAAAAATTAATACTACTAAATACAATATGGACCAATCATATTTTATTCGTCTTATTCAATGCAGAGTAGTGCTGGACGCTAGAGTGAGTCTGCAGTGGTTAAATTAGGGTATATTCGTACTATACGGCGGTGGCCGGTGGGTGTTACTCATTAGGGACCTATTTGTCACAAATGAATAAGACTGGGACCATAATGTTATTACCCAAAATTGAAGTAAAACACGAGTCACACGTACAATAAGAAGAGAAAACAGTTGAAAGTTAACAGAAAAGCGAAGCAAAGCAGTGGATAAATACACACCCAGTGGGCTCAGAAAACCCATATAAATAGGGAAAGCTCTCTCTCTGTCGATTCGGAAAATAGAATCTCTGTTAAATTTTTTTGCGGCTTTTGTTCGATTATCTCTCGGCGAGCAAAAATGGAGATGTTTTATTATCTGGCGTTTGGTGCGTTGGCGGCAGTGGTGGCTGCATTGGAGCTGAGTAAAACCAACAAAGATAGAATCAATACTTCATCGGCTTTCAATTCTTTCAAGAACAATTACATTTTTGTTTACTCACTCATGATGGGTACTTCATTTTTCTTAGATCTGAATCATTTTCTTGTTTTAATTGCTGTAGATCTCACTCACCCTCTGAACTTTGGTGGATCTGATCTGACTTTTTAGAATGTTATGGACTTTATTGTAATGTAAATACCCATTTCTTAGATTTGCGGTTTGAATCTGCTTGAATGATTTGGGATCTGGGCCACGTTTGTTTTTCTCTTTGATTGTTTGAAAAAATGTACTCAAGTTTGGTTATGAATTTTACCATTCTGCAGGAGCCAAGAGGTTGCTTTAGTGTCTGTTATAAATACATTGTCATAACTTGTGTGTGATTCACCTCTGTGGGAGAGATCTCTTGATGGTATTTATACATTAGATCATCAGCTTTCTCTTTAGTTAGGAAAGGATCATGTAAAGTCATGTTGCTTGCTAATTAGAAATGCTTTCTAAAACACTAATTGGGTCAGCACTTTGCCAATCTAAATAATTAGACTTGTGGGTGGTCTTTCCAGAAGCTATCAACACCAGTCATGGGTCATGGTAATCCATCACTAAGCTTTGTGGTTTACGCTACATTCTTGCATTGGGATTCTCCTCATTTAGCTGTGATCTTTACTTATATGTTGTAGTAGCTGTTTTATAACATAAACTGTTTGAATTGGATTGAAATTTCTTGATGTATTTGTAATTTTTTGTCTGATAGTTTTCTGTTTACTTGGCAATAGCTGGGGACTGGTTGCAGGGTCCTTATGTCTACTACCTCTATAGGACTTATGGATTTGGAAAAGGGGAGATTGGACAGCTATTTATAGCTGGTTTTGGGTCCTCCATGTTGTTCGGCACAATTGTCGGATCTCTAGCTGACAAACAGTGAGATTCTTTTTCTTGTGCTCTCATGGTCCATGATTAATGGTGTATTTCGATTCAAATTAATGATGCATTCATGTTTACAATTCAGGGGTCGAAAGAGGGCTTGCGTGACGTATTGCCTAACATACATTTTGAGCTGCATCACTAAGCATTCTCCTCAATACAAAATTCTGATGATAGGTCGGATTTTGGGAGGTATTGCAACATCCCTCTTATTTTCAGCATTTGAGTCATGGCTTGTTGCAGAGCACAACAAGGTGAGGGATTGCTCTCCTCTGTTTGTGCACTGGAAATAAATTGGTTATTCTTTTATAACAATTGTTTATTGTTGATTTGTTATTTATTAAATCCGCCCGCTGTTACCTTTCTGATTACCTAGATACTGAAAATTTTCTGTCACCTTCTTTACAACCATTTCATTGTCTTTTTAGTTACTGGTACGTCATCAGATTCTGTCGTATTTTAATAATTTTTTTGACATAATTTTTGCAGAGGGGCTTTGAGCAACAATGGCTGTCAGTAACATTCTCAAAGGCAATATTTCTTGGAAATGGTCTTGTTGCTATTTTGTCTGGATTGTTCGGAAACCTTCTTGTTGATTCATTTTCTCTTGGGCCTGTGGCCCCCTTTGATGCTGCTGCTTGCTTTCTCGCAATCGGAATGGTCATTATTTTGTCATCTTGGACTGAAAACTACGGAGATCCATCAGAGAGCAAGGACTTGCTTACCCAATTCAGGGGTGCTGCTGTGGCAATTGCTTCTGGTAAGAGTTCAAGTATATACTTTAGACTGTAGATTTATCATTTTTGGCACTTGGTGAGCCCAGTTATCCTTATTGGTTCCTCACTACTTCTTTGTCTGCCTGTTAATGTTTATATATCTGGTTCTTAAAATTTTTTTTTTTAAATATGTCTTGCTGTCCTTCTCATTTAATATTTAGTGTGATCATTTACTCACCGCAGATGAAAAAATTGCCTTGCTGGGTGCTATCCAATCCTTGTTTGAAGGGTCAATGTATACGTTTGTGTTCCTTTGGACTCCTGCTTTAAGCCCACATGAGGAGGAAATTCCCCATGGTTTTATTTTTGCAACTTTCATGTTGGCTTCAATGTTGGGAAGTTCCCTTGCATCTCGTTTGATGGCACGCTCATCACCAAGGGTTGAGAGCTATATGCAGATAGTTTTTGTAGTGTCATCTGTCTCGCTATTGCTTCCAATTGTAACCAGTGTATGTTACCGCTTGCATTTAATTATTTCTTTCTTCTTGTTTTTTAGAAGTATTTTGTCATGATCTCTAATTTAATGATTTAAAACAGTTCCTGGTAGCACCTTCCAATGTGAAAAGCGGAGGCATCTCATTTTCGGGCTCTCTCCAGCTTCTTGGCTTCTGTACCTTTGAGGCTTGTGTAGGCATATTCTGGCCATCCATTATGAAGATGAGGTCCCAGTACATTCCAGAGGAGGCCAGAAGCACCATCATGAACTTCTTCCGCATTCCTCTCAATATCTTTGTGTGTGTTGTACTGTACAATGTGCGTTCCAGCATGACCTTTAAATATTGTCCTTAATTTATCTCGTCTAAGAATATAGGATTGTGGAGAGAGCTATGCACTTAACCTAGTTTAGAATCTCATTTTTTTCTCTCTTGTTTTGCCTCCTAAGGTCGATGCATTCCCCATTACTGTTATGTTCGGCATGTGCTCGATTTTCCTCTTCGTGGCATCAGTCTTGCAGAGGCGGCTGATGCTGATTGCAGACAAACCAAGTGCGTTTAATCCTTGCACTATCATTTTTGCCATTTAATAGCTTCTATTTTGCATCTAGACTTCTTAAACTTACATTACATCCCAGTTTATCCGACACACTAAACTTGATAACTTCTTGGTGCTAATAGTTGGTAATATTTGTGTTGGTTACAGAGACACAAGAATGGGCAATGAAAGAAAGAGATGCTGAGGCGGAGCCATTAAACCTTTAATTGGTGGATTGAGGACACAAACCACCAGCAATTCTTGTAAGGTTGAAAATAACCACATAATTTGTTCCATACAGAGTTTCAGTTCCCAGTTGGATTTGGGGTGTATTCAAGTTTATTGGTGAAGATGAGTATGTATTAGCAAAATAGTGGTCTGCCCAGCAAATGGATAGAAAGAGTGGGGGATAGGTCACTGGAGCTTTATAATTGTTTTTTGGCCGATATTCGACATCTACTTCTAGATTCATGGTAGGAAATTAAATGTCTACTTCTGTAATACAAATATATATATATATTTTTTCCCTAATGCTGGCTTTATAATTTGTACTGACTGATATTTCTTAATAAATTTTGTCAATTACTTAACTTGGTGCAATGATTTTCTTAAAGCATCTTCACATTTGTTGAGTAACATATAATTGTGTTTTTTCAAAGATGTTACATCCTTTTGAGAAAAACTTATATGGGACTGTCCCAGTTCTCGCAAGTTCTTCATTCTTTTGATCTTTTCTACACTTTTATATTTGCAAAAATGAAGAAACTGAACTTCTCTTTATGTGGGTTGATGTGTATTGTGACTATTGAGAACTTTCCAACTTTTGAAATCTAATTCAAGACCTTTACAAATTATTAAGAGTCAAAGCAATTACAAATACAAAAAATACATCAGCTTACGTTACAATTGGAGCAAATAAATATACAAAAACATAATATCCAATTTACCTAAAATGCATGTTTTTGTGCAATGGTACCCTTGTTAACATCGCGGCAATCGGCCATGTTTGGCATCTGCTGAAGCAACTTCCAAGTCTCCAATGAAGAAAAGGATTCTATCCAGAATACCTTGGCTCGATTTCTCTTCTTCTGAGGAATTTGAAGGACAAATATCATCCCTTTTCCTCTGTCGCCTTGAACCCAAATGGCGTTGGATTTCACCTTGGTGAACGAGATAGTAGTCGACACCTTCTCGTATTATCTTCAACCCCCTGGAAACATATACACATATGCATCAGCTTCTATTTGAATATGTATCTCAACAAAAGTTACAGCAATTACCCATTTATATGACATTGATTGAGGATTTTAAACTTACAAGCCAACACGATCACATCGGTCTTGCACCTCGTACACATCTTTCCATGATTTTGAACCACCAGGGGCATAGAATGCAGCATGATCTTCTCCCCATCTTTCCCTGAATAGATTCAGCCACAGCATGTCATTTGATGCTGGGACCTTCCAGTTCCTGCATACTTTACAACACCAAATTATCACAATCTCTAGCTTGCTAAATATGGGAACCCGATTAAATCTGGCAAAAGAAAAATACAGAGCGAGAGGGTAATGAACCAGCCACCTCTTGCGCATAAACAAGGCCACTTGTAAAATTATGGCTAAAGACATGAAGCACAGAAACCACAATTTTGTACCTCTTGATCGAATTGGATCTGGTGCTAAGCTAAGTTGTGCTGAGCTTTTTATAATTTTCTAGGACGTGTAGTGTATGGTTAAGATTTAACTATATATTATTATTTTTATCTAATAATTACCGATCACAATATTATAAAGGGGGCTGCTGCCTTACAGCCGGCGTAAGGTACAGCCACTCATCATAAACAGTGCCGGGTGCAGAGATAAAGATTCCAAATAGATTAATCCAACTCATTCCGGGAAGGGATAGAAAAAAAAAAGATTAATCCAACATAAACTTGACTCAATGTACATAAACCAGCATCTGGGATCCAAAATTAAGGATAATTGAAACCAAAATCACGGGCTTGCACTTGCATGATTCAGTGCAGATTTTATAACAAAATTAACACTAACCAACAAATACAAGTTGTAAACTTGCTTCGCAATTTATGCCCACAACATTTACATTTGAAGAATTAAAGACAAATCACTCATTAGATAGAGTCTTATGAACAAAACAAATAAAATTCTGTAAAAGAATCAAAGAAAATTTGGAAGCTTATACTAACCTTGTTGAGCAGTGGCGAGGTTCTGATGATCCAAGAAAGAGAAAATCTTAAGAAGAAAATCTTCTGGTAAATTCTCCATACTTGTACTTAAATTTTCGTTATAGATTCTTTGTGATCAATCTCTGCAACAATCTGGCAGAAAAGTGAGTCCCAGATAGAACTTGAAAGTAGGGGCATAACATTTGGGTCCTTCAGGTTTTATATTTTCTGAAATGAGGGACATAGTTTTAGTTTATAGCAAATTAGGTTTCCTACCAAAGTAACCTTTTAATTTAGCCCCTTATCTCGTGCAGACACAAACTTGGGGTGGTCCGTTAAATAAAGCTGTATGAAAACCATTTTGCCATCTCTTTAGGATTTTTAGCCTTTCCTTTAAATAGTACCCTTATTGTGATTTGTGATGATTAATACCCTTATGAGATGCTCTAGTATTATGATTGTTATAACTCAAATATTTTTTTGTCTACTTAAAAAAGTTAATATTTTAAGATAATTTGATCATTTTATTGAGGAGGGGAAGCAAAGAAGGTGGCTAATAAAAGAAATGACTTGAAAACCAAGTCAATTGGGGTTTGGTTGGGGGGTGGGGGGGGGGGGGTGTGGTTTGTCAAGACTTTAGAGGAGAACAAATAGTCCAACTCTTTATTATGGGCTCCTGATGGGCTAGGCCGGCCCAAACATTAGAGCATTTTGATTTGAATCAAAAAAAATTACCGTAATCCAAAGAGCTATGGGAAGAGTCGAAGACTTTTATAAATAGTAGGGTGGGTGTTTGGTTGGGTTCTATAAAGAACGGGACTATAATATGTCGCCTCGATAAGGAAGAATCGAACGAGTTTGAAAAACAGAACTGATTGTTTTTTTTATTTTGGTTTGGTTTTGAGCCAAATCGATTGGTTCACATAAAAATAATTTAGAAATTATTTTTAATTATTTATATATAATGTGAACTTTTTTATAGACAAAGACAAAAAAATGGCTGTTACATACCAAAAAAAAATAAGAAATTTACAAAATTAAATAAAATCGAACCATATCGATTTATATAACAAGTTCAAACAAATGTTTGGTTTATGATTTGGGAAATCAATCGGTTCCGGACAGGATACTGCCAAGCCTTAATAAATACACCTACATGATTTTAAAATAAAAGAAGAAAAAAGGTGAGGCTATTTAAACCCATAAAAATACTCTTTAAACCCATTTAATTTAAAAAATTATTACTTGAATATCCTCAAGCAAGATTACTTAAAAGGGTAAGAATTTTTTTTGAAAAAAAAAAAAAAACCTCTGAACCACTAAACCTATCTTACAAACTCGAATTATCTTCTCTAAAAGAAAATAACTCTAATTCATGAGTGATTATAATTTTTTGTTTTGTATAATAATCGTATTTCAAAATTTAATTATTGCAGTTATCAGTGCACCGGCATTGATAGATAGTGAAGCCAAATCACATAACCTTTCAACTTCGTGCTCATAGGCGCATCTGTATAGGTATCGAAACTAACGAAAATAAAATTCATGCCATGAATTTGCAGTAAAAGAAATTTCTTCTTTGTTTTTTGTTCTTATGAACCTTTCAAAAATTAACCGTACATAAATCATTGATGGTTTCACTTTTCAATTATATTTTAATATCTATTAAAGAAATTATATTGTAACAAGGGTATATCGGGCATATGGGTGGGTCATAAAATAAAAAATAAATTTTAAAATTTTGTTTATGGGTTTATTTATTTTATAAGTTTACTGAGTATTTTAGTGAGTTCAATAGCCTCATAAAAAAAAATCCTAAAGAAAGATAGATAGACATGGAAAATATAAAGATGAGCAATGGGCTCTTCCTTCACAAAGTTTTCAGAAGATTTTCTATTCTTATGATTATCCTTTAATATCATTAATAACAATGACATAAATTTGTTGTGATCCAAGGAACATGCTCAAAATGGATGTGCGAGGACAAGGACGTAGCCACAAAATTGTTTCAGCTGAGGCACATTAAAACGTATAATATATAGACCACAAATACAAATTAATTGACCATATAACAGACCATGAATGCAGCTTAACTAACCATGAAGACATTTTGCACAGTTCGAATAATAATAGAAAATATAAATTGATGTTTAGCGAGTGATGTTTCTCATCCTTATCCAAAAATTTTAATTTCAAAATATTGAAATAATAATATATGACACTACAACTATATTATATTATTGTCTATTTGATGGATTTTTACTGATTACCATTGTCCTTGCAAGATTTTTTTTTTGGAAATAATATATAATGGTTTCATTGCCAATAAAATAATATATAACATTTCGTGTATACAACTATGAAGAAGAAGAAGAAGAAGAAGAAGATAACGAGGGAAAAATAGAGAAATTCTTTTTAAATAGTTTCATTTTTTCAATGGTTAAATGCTCATTTAGTCCATGTATTTTGACTTAGATTATTTAGTCTTTATATTTTAAAAAACGCCTCAAAACACTATTGTTGTTAAATATATTACACTCATATATTTATCTTTTCTTTATGTTTACAATAATACCCTTGAAATATATTTTTGGGATATTAATGAAAAGAAAAAAATATTAATTATCAAATCAGCCTTAAATGTTAAATAAAAATGAGTGTAAATTTTTTTTGTTATTTTACTTATAGGATTAATTCTGTAAATTAACTTGTTTATAAATAATTATTAGTAAAATTATTGTCAGGGTATTAAAAATTATTTAAAGTTAGCTAGTATTAAATAATTTATAAATAATAATTAGTAAGATTGTTGAAAGGGCATAGAAAATGCCAGTGCTAAAAGAATAATATTTATTGGCTAATTTACTAATTAAATTTTTCAATAGATACATAAATTAATATCAAAGATATTGTAGTAAGGGTATTATTGTAAAAGTAAATAAAAAGTAAAGGTAAGAGTATATCATATTTAAGAGTAAGGGTGTCTTGAGATATTTTTTAAAATACATAAACAAAACGAGCACTTAAGTCAAAATATATAGATGAAACGAGCATTTACCCTCTTTTAATTATTATCTTATTTTGTTAAATTTTTTGTCTTCATTTAGGTGTGGCTAATTCATGTTTATAGAATCAAAATAACTAATAAATTTTATTTTTTATGTTTCTTTATGAGGATTATATTTGCAACTCTTTAAAAATTATCTAAGCAATTTTAATAATTTTAATACTGAGACAGGCGATAATCACTAATTTATTCTTCAAAATTTTCAAAATCAGCTGAGGCTCATGCCGCAACTAGTACTATACTGACTCCGCTAATTTGTGAGAATGAGTACTTCTAAACTTGAAAATTGCCATCTTCAATCTCTCAATTCTTCAACCCCCAATTTGTAAGTATATCTTCCTTCTTTCTTAAAGCTTGAGTTTACAACGTAAATTTGAAACCTAATCATAAAGCATATTGATAGAAATGATAATAAAACTATCCTTATTTTAATGCAGTAGATATAATTTATTAGTAATCATATATAGAATACTTAAAAGTGTAGTTGAATTAAATAATAAGATAAAATAGGATTATAATAGAATATGATACTTACTATAATAGAGTTCTTCCTAGCGATAACATATTGACCATGTAAGTATAAAGGATAGTAGAAATTACAAAAATAAAATTTATATAAAATTGAGGGTAAGGGTTCAAGTCTCCTCATGTAGTTGTTGGATTAAATTTCTTCTAACTTAAGAGTAGGTCTCTCCATCTTTCTATTGAGTAGGGTTTTGGACTAGGCTTCCGATAGATGTATATCAAGCTTAGTCTCGGTAAATTTCTGATTGTAATATCAATAAAATTATATTGTAATATTATCCAAGAAAAAAAAAAAACTTAATAAACCCGAAAAGAAAAAGTAAGTTATTTTCAATTGTTTCAATTATGAGATTTCTGGAATTATATTAAGTTATATATATTTAGAAACTAAATATTTTAATTTAATTTGAGATTTATATTCATCAAAGTAATTAAAGTATATGTGATTTCTTTACTTAGACTCTTCCATATCTTAATGAGACATAAGAATTTTTCTTTCTTTCCTCTTTCATTTTCATTCTCCCCACTAAACATTATCCAAAAACAAAGTATTCCCCCACAAAAATAGAAGTCAAAATGCAGAAATTGATATTAAAGGGCAAAACGTTGTTTATAAACGATCTAGGCTGGCTGTGCATGGTCCAGATTCTTGAAGGGTTGTGTATGTAACAATATGAAAATGACCTCCACTTCTCAAACAAAGTCAATATAGCTCCCTCATCCCTTTTGCCTCTCGAATCATGAGTTTCTGTAACAATAACTAAAACAAATTGTCGAATAGAACATATTCTTAAATTATTATGAAGTAAAAAAAAAAAAAAATTAAATGCATCTTCATACTTTATAAGATATTAAAAATATTCTTAAATTAGTGGGGTTGTCAACCATTTGGCTTAAGTTTATTTGCATATTTTATTTATTTACTTCTGTTTTCTATAGAAACTGAAAATATTTTTGTTTATTTCCGTTTTCTAGAGCCGACGTGATCGATTTGGCATTTGTTGAAGGTTGTTTTAAGTTTTTTTTTCTTGGAACTAGATTACAATTTACTTATATCAAGTTTGTGAATATTTAATATTTGGAATCAAAAGGCTCATTCTATTTCGTTGCAAATATTAATTATTGGGGAGATTGCCAAATTCTCTCTTACTATAATCAATATATACCATTTATCACCTATTATTTTTATAATAGTCAATAACCCCCCTGGGGCGACAGCATAAGTTTACAATATTATCCTTATTTTCAAATATATTTTTATTTGCATTTATTATATATTAGATAAATCACATGAATATTAATTAAATAAAAAAATTAAGTATTAGAAACAAGAAATATATGTTTTCATGTGAATAAAAAAATTAATAACAAAAATTTTTCTTGTACTTTTTTATTTTGTAAACATTTTCTTATAAAAAATATTTTATAATATTTTAAAATGTAAAAACAAGAAAAATATTTTATTATTTATTTTATAATAATTTTTCATCAAGTTTTCTTATAATATTTTTTATCATTTTATAATAATTTTCTTATATATTTATTATGAAAAGCTTATAAAATAAAAAAGTACAAGTAAAATATTTTATTATTAATTTTTTTCACATCAAAACATATGTTTCTTATTTTTAATACTTAATTTTTTTATTTTAATTTCCATTCATGTGATTTATTTTATCTATAATAAATATAAATAAAAGCGTATTTGAAAATTAGGGCAATATTATAAACTTATGCTGTAAGAAGGGTTATTGGCTATTATAAAAATAACACGAGGACAAATGGTATAAATTGATTATAGTAGGGGGAAATTGGCAATCTCCCTAATTACTGAGTGGCTTTTAAGGTTTTATTGTTAGTGATTTAGAGCAAGTTTAGAATTTTAATTGTTTTAGATGTTTCCTTTTATTAAATTTATTATTTTAATTAGAGTCAAATTAGGTATAAATTTAGGACTTCCGTTTCTTGTTTGACAATGATTCCTCTTTCTTATTTAAGCTCGTGGCTTTGGTTTATCTTACTATAAATAGGGAGAATTTTTCATTGTTTAATAAAGTATTTGATTCAATGAACTCTTTTACTTCTCCTATGGGGTAGGAAAAATGACATATGCATCCCTAGGATTTAGGGAAATAGTCACAAAGACCCCTAAATTTTGAATAAGGGATACTAAGATCTCATCTTGACCATAATACACTTTGTCTCTATAAATCCAAAAAAAATTGACCTCAAAATTTTATAATAAATAGAAATATGGCATTAAAATATATGTAATAATATATACATTTTAAAATAATTTAAATATTTAAAAATATTTTTGTATTTTTAATCTATTAGACCTATTTTATTATATTAAAGTAATTTTTAATAATAATAGAAACATAATATTAAAATAAATAAATTAAAATTAAAATTATTTTTAATATTATGTAAAAGTTAATTTTAATATTATTAATAGGAATTTTTTTAATTGTAAAATCTATTTAACCCAAAGATTTATTTAAAATCTTTATAATAAATACAAATATATTATTAAAATAAATATAATAATTTAAAATTTTAATATTATTTTAAATGTTAAAAATAATTTAATATTATTAGTATACTATGTAGATTATATTATTTATATTAAATTTATATTAATTAAAAATTATTAAAGTCAATTTTCTAGTTACTATATTCAAATGTTAAAAAAAAGTCTTAGTGTTCTTTTTTTAAAACTTGTGAGTTTTTTTAACCATTTTTTCAAATTTTGAGAGTAAAAGTGTACTTTTTTCCTATGAGATATTTACTTACACTTGTTTTGTCAAGTCACTTGATTAGCGTAATATCTAATCTTGTATGTAAAATGACAGCTAACCTAATAACCCTCCAAAATATCTCTAATGGTTATGAGGGCGTACATGGGAGAGAGACCACACTAGTTGATAAACAGTGAGAACATCAACAAATTCAGGTACTTCCCGACCTTGGCCCATTACAAAAGAGTCAATCAGTGACAAACATATGCTGTTAAAATGACAGTCTCCACAAGGGATATCCTCTCCAAACACTGCCACGTGTTGAATCCAGTTGAAGTTAATCAATTAAAATTAAATGAGGAATTACTCATATACCTCTACTTAAGAGGGAAACAACCAACCACTACATGTCACATGTCCTGGAGAACATCAAAACGCCTTTAGGGTCACTCTATATATAAGTTAGATAAAAACCCAAATAATAAGTCTCTTTTTATATTTTTAACTCATCATCAACTTTGCTTTACCTTCCTCTCATAACATTCTGACCTAAAATCGAGCCAAAAACACCAGGCAAAATGGACAAATCCCTATAAGTAATATAATTAAAAACCTCTAAAATAGTGTTCAATTGTGCAACTGAAATACAAATTATGCATGGTAAGGTTGTAGAAAACCACAACTTATTAATTTATTTTGCAACTAATTCTAGTACATGAAATTGAGATTAAATTGATGACAAAGATTAAATTAATGACATTACCATGTTATATTAATAACATATAACACCTGACTTGTGTGAACATTATCGAATGAGCATCACTGCATTGCCCATTCAGTGTCCTCTAAATATTCAATAAGTTATTTGTAATCAATCTAATAGACATATATTTCAGAAAAAGAAAAAGTCTAATAGATATATAAATGGCGGGTGTGACTGGCTAATGTGCGGTGATGGAATTATAAATCTTATCTTATTGTACGAGAGCATATAAAAATTTGTTAGCAAATGAGAATTGGAATCTATTAGACCCTAAAGTGGAATTAAATTCCACAATTAATGATAAATCAAGCAAATTTTTATTGACTTTTTATCTGCCTTAGAAATAATGGATCAAGATTTTCTCATAACTTCTTCTGAGTAAAAATTCATGTTCTGATTAGTGTTGAATAAATTAAAAGAATAAAGAAATTAAATCCTAATCCAGAAATAAAACCTATCTAATTGACCAAGTGGCTGCTCCTTCAACTTTCTTAATAACATTGTAACGTAAGGGCAGAGTTCTATTACTGGTATTTGTGGGCTTTTTTCCTCCATTTTTTTTTTTAATTTTATAATTCACAAACCTCGACGATACGAAGCAAACGCTTTAGGATTCATGGCAAAATCTGAATGGCGATTCCCCATCTCAGAAAAGGGCAAGTTCATATTATTTTGAGGGGAAGTTCATATTATTTTTGAGAGGAGGGGGAATCTATGATGTAGAAGTAGCTTTTATCTTTCGATAATATTAAGGATTTTAACATTTGAGTTTCAATTTAAATTCCAATGTCATATGTCATTTGTCTATTAGTTAATAAATTTTATTTTTTATAACTTATAAAATTACTCAACCATTATCTAATAAATGAATGTCACCTCATTTATGACTTAAATTGAAATTTGAATGTTGGAATATCTAATATTGCTCCAAACACCATAATTGTTAAGCATAATCTTAACCGAACATTATAAGAATAAAGGGATTTCAATTCTTTGTCTAGTGCAAGATTTACTCTATAATGTAGTCCAGTTTATCTTATTCGGTTGCCACTTGATGAAGATGAAGATTATGTATGGCACGTGCTTGAAAACAATCAAGGGATTTAATCATGTCTGTAGAGAGAATCTTAGACTACCCTTAATTACTGATTAAAGTAATTTAATCAGCGGTCCTCGTAAACACACATATATGTATAGGATTTGCTTTTAATTATAAACTCAGCCAAAATATGGTTCATTACTTGTAAGGAACAAAAGAAAGAAGAACCTTCATTTGAATTACCTTAGTATGAAAAGAGGATTCTGTCCCTCTTTTAAGATTTGCCCACCTTTGATTTTCCTTATATATTACACACACACACACATGAGATCCATTACCGTCCTAAGGATGTATATTGAAAATTTAAAATAAGTAATCTTATCGTTGTAGGCTAAAGCATTGGATGACAAAAGGAGTCTGCAATAATAAAATCAATCAATATCATACATATGGCACTACAAGATTGATGGGTATCCCAATTAATTATCTACCTTAGTAAACATACCATTATTGTATTTATTTTATGTCTTCTTAGCTAATTGTGCTTTTTATTTGCTAATACAATATTGTCTGCCTTTGAGCCTCTTCTTAAAAAGAGTCGACCTATAGCAGGCTTGGGTCCTTGCAATTTTATATTTTATTTTTAAAAAAAAAATTTCTTAACTTCTTCATAAAATACATTAGGAGAAACTGAAAAAATTAAACAAAAAAATTTGAAGGATTGAATTATACCATACAATCAATTTGTCATAGTAGTCCTACAAGTTAGATTAACAAAGTAAAAAGTTTATATACTCTTGAAGGTCCAAGCATTGCACATTTTTTATTCACTACTTAGCTCACAAAGTATCTTAGGTGTTGTTTATTTTTTAGTCTGAAGTCTGAATTTAACTTTTTTTCATACATTTACCTATTATAAGTTGTTTTTTTTTTTAACTTATCACTTATTATCAGATAATTTTATATGAATAGAAAAAGTGAAAAAATCTACTTTTATCTGAAGTCTGAAATTTAAATGAAAAATTTTAATTTCAAATCTCAAAAATATCCTTAATAATTCATTTATTTTTAATATTATGTATAAACCTAATTTTTTATATTATCCTTGAAGTTGGTTTTTTTAATTGTTTTAAATTTTTATTCACATGGTAACATTAACTAAACTAAAATATTGAACAAATCAAATTATGTCCATTGTGATGAATCAAAACTAAGGCAACAATATTGGCTTTATAATAAAAGGTTGATGTTATAATTACATCTTTTATTACAAAATTAAATTAAGATTAACAATGAAAGTACTTTTTTTTAATGCTTTCAAACTAATTATCTTGTGAAAATTATAAATTGTGAAGAATAAATATATGCACAACTTAAAAGGATATTTATGTCAAACTACTGATTTTTAGATTTCCCTATTCATATGTTAAAAAAAAAAAAAAACAAACATGTCATTTAGATATTTTCATTCAGACCTATTCAGATTTCAGCTAAATTTAGACATATTCAGATTTTAGATAAAAAAAACAAATGCAACCTTAAAAAAAATTCACACACCCAACAGTAGATAAATAAAAAGAAAGCAATATTCCTTAAAATGAACCATATATATAATTTAAATATCCTCTATAAGCTATGTTAAAGATAAATTTGACTGGCTTATCAAGGAGAAGTCGGTACATCAATTTTTATAGCAAGTGTTTTTTTATTTTTTAATGTGAAGATCGAAATCTTAAAAGAATTTTATTTTGTTTTATTTTCAAAGAATCATTTTAAGTAAATGATACGAGTCAGGCTACAATGTATGACTCAAATGCACCAATACATTACACCAAATCTTTTTATTACATTTGTCAGTTTCTTATTACATATCTCAATCATTTTGTTCTTGTCATAATTTAGATACTTGAGAAATGTAATCCAACTTGAGATATATTATAAACAATAATGTTAATTTTCTAAAATTTTATCTTAAATTTTATCTCAAATTAATGATGCAGTATATAATATGTCATTCATTAAGTGATTAGTGGTTTTTAATGAATTTTAAATATATAAATTATATTATTTCATCAATTAATTAATAAATATCACGTTATTCAGTGGATAAAATTTTAAAATATCTAGTAGAACTCTATAATAAAAGACTTACTTTGTACTATAAAGTTCAAAAATTGTTTAGGCAAAGCAAATTTAGAATTTAATGAATTACATTCATTAACCGGGATTATGAATGACATTAGCATGTCTTCGACATCAATGACATGTCAGTGCTATATGCACTTGTTACAATAAGTATAGATAACATTCACGCGGCCCGAGCAATGTATTCAGATGATGAAAGTGATTGCTTATTAAGTGGTGGGATTCCGAAAATCAAGATATTTGATATAGATAGATATAGATATAGATATAGATATAGATAGTTTATGATAATAATAAATAAAATAAAATAAAACAAATATTAATGGGGTTGGGTTCCAATATTCCATACGTGGAGACTAGATGAAAAGCCCTTTATTTCTTCCAGTAGCTTGTATATAAAGAGAAGGGACTAGCTCCATGAAGAGCAAAAGCAGAAAGCAGGAAGCACTTCTTGGAGATTGGAGAAGTAGACATGGTGTGATGTTGCTTCGGCTCATCTTAATTAATAGATTCGTTTCAGCCCGTAAGGCTCTTACATATATATCTCTAGACGAGCCGAATCAATATCACTCTTGTATGCTTCTTTCTTTTAATTTTGCACAATCTCTACATACGTATGCCATATATGCATGCCTTGCAGATTTTTCATTCCTTTTGTTTTTTTGTTCCAGTACGTGGTTTAATTTTGATTTATATCTGCATGCAAAAGCACCTTCTTCTTTTTTATTAATCTCCATTTTTATTTGGCTAATTCTTTATTGTTAACTATATATTTTAATTCTATCCCAAAAATAAAAATAAAAAACTATATATTTTACTTAGACGATTTCTTTCCCTTATCACAAATACACAACATTCATCATACATTTGTTTTTCTCAGATTTCAGTAATTGAAAAGTTTTAATAAGTTGTTGAGCGTAAATATGCCTTATCATCGTCAAAAGCTTGAAGAGATTTATTGATTTAATTTGTTTTGGCAATCCTGCTCCCTCATTCGCAGGGGCGGAGCTCGAATTAAAATCTTCGGGCTGCTAAAATTTGATAAAACGAAAATTTAAGAAAAACTTTAAAAATGTATTTAATTATTGGGTTAAACTGTTGAAATGTTTAAACTTGCAGGGGGCCAATCTCCGCTGCCGCTCATTCATTGAATTAAAAAATAAAATTAAATTTCTCAAGAAAGAAAAAAAAAAAAAAAAGGTAGGACAATAAATAATACACTACATTTTGTAGTCCATGAATTTTTTCCCTTGTGTCCTCATTTTCCTATAAAATGATTGGACCACTAAAAAATTTGGTGAATTTAACATGACACAAATACTGCACGCTGATCAAAAATAAAATTCTTACTAATAATTCAAATTTTGAATTTGGCCCCTTTAGCTTTACCACTTTGGTGTTTTATTACCTCTAAATTTTCCAGTACTGCACCCTAATTCCAATGTTGGGATTCTTTTCTTGCAAAAATGAAAATTGTTACTTAAAGATAATTATAATTAATTGAAATTAATGTTTTCTGCGTGAATCTTTGGTTAATTTGTTTGTTAAAATTATTTGTTTTTCTTTTTCTTCTTTTTTTTGATAATCTATTTTTAAAAAAATTATATTTTCTTTCTCACTTTTAATCATAATTCATATAATATAACTTACTTAATGAGACTAGCTGTCCTCTTAACCATGTTTGGAATCTAGCACTAACTGGAGGATTAGACTAGTTTTGTAAATAGCGTAGACTTTCTTTCTTATTATTAGGCCTTACCTTTTTTATTTTAAAAAAAATGAGGCATAGATTCTTGGATTTAATTCCACACATTTTAGTCTAAACTTTTAAAGCATAAATAACTCAAGCATACTTGTGAAATTATCTTTTATTCTCTCTTTCAAATAATAAAATTTTCTTCAAGTATATTGCTTTTTCTTTTCTCTAAGATATCCGTAAATATTCTTACTTAACTAGTTCGAAAAATTTGATAGACTTATTTAATAACTTTTATACTAAAAATTATTTAAATATCGCATAATTGCTAACTTTTATTTAGATTGCTACAGTGAAGATTACATGATGGCTAATGGTTATTTCTTTTTAAACAGTGAATAACATCTCTGTTTATAGGTTTTGGCTGGGTAAATTTTAATCTTACAAGGTAGACGCAATCTTTGAGCAAAAGGGAATGTAATAATGATTTTATTCTATCTTAGTGATGAAAAGATTGTGTTTTTCCTCTTCAGATAGATCATGATTCCCTTAGGGATTGAGATGCTCTGCTGATCCACTAAATAATACGACTTATAAGATTAGTTTAAAATTAGGATGAAATTAGAAATTCTAGAAGGCTTAATAGCTCTGTTAAAGATTGTCGCTAGATCGACGACACTAATCTTACTCAAATCTATTTGTAAGCCTGTACATCATTGTGTAAGATTGGATCTCTTATGGACTTTCTACGGTTATAGATTTTTGACTAGCCTATTAAACGAGCCATTTCCTTATGGGCCAACTATACTCCAAGTGAGCTTAGCTAAGGTTCAATGCATATTATACCTCATTTATACATATCCATGTCTTCCAAAATGAATACTCTGATATAGTGACTTAGGTCTATTGTAAACACATTGCTTGTGATTTGGACTACGCCTTAAACACTCCTTAAAAGTGCACAAACCTCAATTTACCGGAAAATACGGTGATCTCTCCGTGAAATTTAACCCCCAAAAAGGATGAATTTATATTTGAACAGATGTCCTAACAGTTAACTAGCTAAAATATATCAAAACTCTTTATCTTTTCAACCTTCTCGTATATTCTAATTTCAACCGAGACCAAGTGTTTCAACAATTTTAAGTATAGCCTCAAATGTTTCAATAAATTTCACCTGGTGCCCAAATTATTAACTGCCTTTTAATTGCTTTTTTTTTTTAATTCATACGATTGTAAAATTATGAATAAATTATAAATTATATTATTTACCCATTAACTTCATGATTTGAAGATGAATATACCAAATGAATTTTAATAAAAGAAATTATTGTTTAAATAAAAAATAAGTAAAATTCAAAATTATAATAAATGAAAGATTAATAAAAAAAAATACAAAAAGAAAAAATTGTAAAACTAAGAGCAATCATTCCCGATTTTGTTGATACAACAAGAAAACTCATCACGCAAACAATAGCCCAAACAAACTCAACTCAACTCACGAACAACCACCCACCCAACTCTTCAGACGCAGCAAGCCCGATTTTATTATAAATCTGGCACCGCTGTACAGCCTTGTTTTTTAAATTGGATAAGTATAGCTTAAGCCTTTAAAATATTTATAGTGTTAAAATATTTAATAAACATTAATAAATTAATTTAATAGTTAAAATAATTTAATTTATAAAAATTATTATACATTTATTATTTTATTAAAATTATTATTTATTATATTTATATACATATTAGTTTTTATTTTATAATTATAATTTTTTTCTACAAATAATTATGACTAAAAAATTCCGCATTTCAATACTAAATAAGATCTAATTTTTTCAAAGAGTAAACCTCAAAAACCCCCATACCAAGTTTGCTTGCGGCAATAGAACTAGCAAATAAGCTAACGAACCTAGCGCCATATACAGCAACGCCGTGATAATTACAAACAGTGGACTAGTAGAGGGGAATCTCAAACATAAAAAATTCAATTCCCAAATGAACATTCGTTCAATTAAACAATCATAAAAACCCCAAAAAACCAATAAAACCCCAAACCAAGAATTCTACAAATTTAAACGGACTGTAATACTTATCCCTTCAAATTTAGAGATGACATACTTTATCTTTTTACGCTAATGTGGTATAGGAGTGGGGAGTGTAGTGTCCTCCCACTCCAATATTTACTTACTTGTTTAGAGAGAGAAACGTGAGTCTCATTTCGTGTACCTCACCTACTTTTGGAGTGTGGAATGAGATTCCCACTTTCATGAGGAGGTGGGAGTGTCCCACCTCTTCTTTTTTTACCCATTTTATTAATATAATTTATATTTATTAACATAAAATAATATTATATTTATTTAAAAATAATAATATTATATTTATTTAAATAATATTATTATATTATTTAATAATATTAAACTTATTAAATAAAACTTATTAAATAAAATAGTATTATAATCATAGAGAATTAATAATAGACCATATAATATCTTTATTTGAAAATATAATATTATTATATTTATTTAATTTAATAGTATTATATTTATTTACTATTAATAATTAATAATAATAAATAGTTTATTCAAAAAATAATAATTTTGTACTCTGTTACTAATAATAATGTTTCATTGATGTTGTTCTTATCAATAATTTTTAATTTACATAATTATAATTAAAAATAATCAAAATTATGATTTACATAACTAAAAATATTAATCATTATTATTATGTTATATAATTTAAATTATATAATAAAATAAATAGTTTATTTTATAAATATATTTTTTATTAAAATATATTTTTATCAACATTGTAACTAAAACTATAATTTTTTAAGTAAAGGTAAAATTGTAATTTATAATTATTCACTCTTCAATTCAAGACAATGTAAACACATAAATAGGATTTTGATTTTTATTCCACACTCCTATTTCAGTGCAAGTAAACACCAACCCCCACTCCCACTCCCACTCTCACTCCACACTCTTAGGATTCTCACTCTTTAGGAGTCTCAATCTAATTCGAGAAATAAACGCTACCTAATAGCAGTTGATATATGTTAAATTATAATAAAATTTCCAAAAAACCTCTAATCAATTTAAGTTCTTTTACAAACCATAAACATCTATTAAATTATAATCTGTGATATGACAATATTATAATAGATAAGTTAAGTTAATTACCTAATTTATTTTTTTAAATTAGAATTTTGACATAAACATAAACTATTCGTATATTTAATTTTCTTATAAATCTTCACTTTATTCCATTTTAATCATATGATGGATTATTTATTAATTTTATTTCTTAGATAAGAAAATGCAATCTCTCATTGATAACACATTAAAAAAGCTTCACCAAACCTTCAAATATCGTATTGCGCAATTTATTTGGCAATGTATATATATATAGTGTCACCTTCTTTTGCCAACATAGCTCGTATGGCAAATTGGTAGTAGGGGATACTGTAAGGTAAACCATCGAAGGGTTTTCCTCGAATCAGTGCTTTCATTGTGGGAAGTGTCTTCACTGTGTGTCAAAATTTGAAGGTTTCTTCTGTTTTTCTTTCCAATCGGGGACCTTCGGTTGCAAGAGAGCTTTTTAATCAAGCTTTTCATCTCTTTCATATATATTTTTTTGGAGGTTGCATAATAATGTAATTGTAATATCCTATATTGTTAATGAAGACTTTTGTAACTAGTTTATAAGTTATAGACTTTTCCAACTAAGTAAACATGTTTTTAAATTGAAATGCCCAAAAAATAGAAATTACGACACTGTTTATTCAAGGCGAATAATATTCACTTGGTTATTAGATTTGGACTATTACAATTAGTGTCAAAATTAACTTGTGACTCGATGTGTAGATGAATATGATCCTCATAAGAAAGTGAGGTCTTCAAGAAAAGAAATATGTGATATCCTACATCACATCATTAGTGAGAAAATTCTTAGATTAGTTTAAAACTCATAAGAAAGTGAGGTCTTCGAGAAAAGAAATATATGATATCCTACATCACATCATTAGTGAGAAAATTCTTAAATTAGTTTAAAAGTCATGGGCTCTTTTAACAAAGTTGGTATCTTTTAAATTGCAAAGCCTCGAAAACAAAAATTGTGACCAGTCAAGGAAAGTTTAGGAATCAATCAATATTATCATTGTTGGAAAGTCGCTATTCCTATTCTTCACCAGTACCACAAAAGTCGGATGCTTTAAGAACAAAACAAAACCATGCAATTATAAGAAAAATACAATGAAAGGACTAATTTGGAGACAGCCAAGAGAATGAATTAAAAGAGTTTTAGAGGATAATTAACGTTTCATACTTCCATTTCCCTATTGATTCCGATTTTTCTACTAAAAAAATAAAAAAAAAATAAAAATAAATAAATAAATTTGATCCATTCCCTAAGAAATATAAAACAATATTTAGGGTATTAATTATTGCAATTATGTCATCTTTGTGTCGTGTCTTATTTATGTGTCAAATTTAAGTAAACATACGTTTAACTTATTTATTAATCGTGCCGAAACATTTATTTATTAATCATGCCGAAACATCAAAACACAGATACAAGCTGTTTGTTAATCATGTCAACCAGTTTAATATATTTAGTACAAAATTAAAAACTAATTTAAAAGTAACAAATATGTCATAAATAAGTCATGGATATATATTTGTTAATTTTTTAATAATATTACCACATATTTATTAATCGCTATTTGTGTTATAAACGTGTAATCGTATTGAAGTAGTCTAAAATGGATACGACATGGTTATTTGTCTTGTCACGTTGTATCAATTTCGTTTATTAATCATATCAATATTTGTCAACATAGAAAACATATCCATGTCATATAATTGTGTTGTAGCATCGTTTGCCACCTCTAACAATATCAATGTTTTGAAGGGAATAGAAAATATTTTTATATTGCTCAACAAATTTACTAAAAACATATTATCTTTCCATAGTAAAATCTAAAAAAATTAGTAGGTTTGGGACTATACTATGAATTTATGAATTTATAAATTTAGTGAATATTATTTAATCTATGAATTTATAAATTATTAATTTATGAAAATATTTCTTACTTTCAAAAATGTGATCCATTTTTAGTATTTATTTTGTATTTATTAATTAGTTGCCTTACATTGGTAGAAATAAGATTATTGTAGAGTTTTTATTTTTCCATATTAAAGATGATAGCTTACTATAGAACCTGTCTCATGCAAAGAAGCACTAAAAACGGTAATGACATTAAACAATTTCTTGTTGCTATTAGACAATACCAATTTAAATCTCTTTTCCTATTACAAAAGGTTGGAGATGAGGCCCAAGTCAAAATCAATTTCAAGAAGAAAAGAACAACATGAAAAACATATTTTACAAAAGCCATATAGACATTTCATATGGATTTAGAATGAAAAACATATTTTACTGAAATGGATTTAGAATGAAAAACATATTTTACAAAAGTCATATAGACATTTCATATGGATTTAGTTTCACACTAGGTGATTATTAATTTGTATATCATGTGGGTCATAAGGAAAAATATAAATTTTTAAAAAATTACTATCTTATAAATTCATTCAATTATCATACCACATTGGTCCCAAATCAAAATTAACAAACAACTATTATTTAATTGATGTCATCAATTTATTGAGTATTAATTTACCGATGCACTACTATGTCTTAAACGAATATTTGCACAGTTCTTGTTCATTAGAATTAAAAGGATCCTATCATCCTATCCACAAAGTGTCAAAAAAAAAAAAAAGAAACATGAGGAACGAGGAATTAATTATCAAGAAAGACTACATACAAAAGGAACCAATATAGCTCCAAAAAAGCTTGGAAAGTTTAGGATCAAAGCTACACAACTGGGCAGCCATCAACCATAATCCCTTTTGCAGTCGGACAAGTAGCTAATGGACACCCTTCTCCACTGTTTCCCCACCAGTTGAGGCCAATATTCTGCGATCCCAACGCTATAAACAATAGTACCGTCATAAAAGCAGTCCCAGCATCAAGGCCACCAGAGAGAATGTAATTGTACCGCTTCCACATTTCTGGTTTATACCTGAAAACTACAAAACCAGAAAGGAAGCCAAGGATGATCCAACTAGTGAAGTTTACAGCGGAAGCTGGGGGCATCATTGCCGTGGAACCTAAGAGCACGGGCATGTGGATGAGCCGTATCCATTTCTTGCTGGGGAATGCCTTGTGGGCAAGCCACACTAAGAGAGGGGCTACCGCTCCGCCTAGAAAGAACCAATTGATATTTCCATACTCACCTTGATCACCAAAAATCCTCCGTGGCCCAACAAGACCCCATATGACAGAGGCATCAAAGAAAACGCGATCCATAGGACAAGTCCATGGGCTGTCTCTGGGCAGCACGGTGGTGTCACATAGATGGGGGATATCTCCCATTAGCCACCAGGCAGTCAAAGTGTATACCACTACTGCTATAAGTGTTCCCACAACCTGTAATACCATCTCGTTTAGAATTGATTATTCAAAGTTAACAATATTCTATTAGGCATGATTTAAGACAGTGAGGATAAAACTGACCTGAGCCATGAACATTGCTCTTGGTGGAATCTTCATGTAGTGGCCAAGCTTAAAATCAGCTAGGAAGGTTAGACCCTGAATCATGCTGATATACCCATATACCTTGAAGCACATATTAGCAACTGGGCGCTCTGGGTACATATAACCAATCACATATTCCGTAATGATATTTAAACCTGGTTGCTGTTCTCCAGCAAAAATGCACATATATCAGTCAAAGATCAACTTCAAAAACTTATATATAAACAACACTGACAATCCCAAATACATTGCTTAATATCCTTACATATGAGTCCTTCTCTAGTGAGTTAAAGTGAGGATATCACTAAAATACATTGAAAACTGTGTTTTTTTATTTGTTATGTATTGAAATCCGTGTTTTTTTTTTTTTTGGTTATTTGCTGGATGCGCTCACTAAAGAGTGATTATATATACATATCCACACACACATTACATATAAACAGCCCACAAGAACTGCCTCTTAAATTCCATCTCTTACTTCCCCTTTTAGCCACAGCGAAGCACCAGTCGTTAGCTTAACTTCCTCTAAGGGAGAATAGAAAGGAAACGAGGAAAAGATGATTATGTTCATATGGCAAGGGAATTTAACTTCTATGATTACGATCATACACGTACATTATTAGGATTACATGGTCAGTTCTCAATTTCTAACTAAAAAGGTATCTTTTATTATATGTACTATCTATCAAACTATTTGAACCAATCCTCACAACTTCTGTACTTTCTATCCACAAATTTTAGATAAAATCTTCAGTTAAATTTAGCTTTGGGGTTACAGTTGCACATTACTTGATTTGTGGTGGCAGTGATGATACCAATTGGAAGGGTGAAGAAAACAGCAATGCCACAAGCTAGCAACACACCCCACCAAGGCAATTGAAGTGACTCTTTGTAATACTGGCAAGCAAACATTATAAGAGCGATGTTGACAACTAGAATAACCCAAAACCACCACATCGGCACTGACTTGTACTTCTGCATAAGTTTTGTGTGTATGTCAACTTTTTTATGCCCACCAAAGGCCCTTCTTGTTTGCTTCAATAGATCTCTGCATGTGACATGCAAAAATGAGAAACATAAACCATGATAGAATCCGTATGTTTGTGTTTTATTTGAATTGAGATAAAATGCAACATAACCAACAGAGTTCAAGTTTACCTTCCACTAAAAAGGAAAATGTGGACAAGGGTGGCAGAAAGTGTTGCAAATCCAAGACCATAAGTCAAAGCAAAGAAAGTGCTAAGATTTACGGAACCATTCTTTGCATAAGCAGCTCTATCGAGATGGAAGTTGGCATTCACAATGCTCAAAATATCATAATCTTCACCATTTGACTTGAAAAGATCTTTTGAATATATTGGGAAGTTCTTAGCTTTGTAGAAATTGAGCCAGTAAGACAGGGGGATCATCACATACATGACAAGGAAGAATCCAACAGCAACATTGGCCGTGGCAAACCATGGGCTGGCAAGCGGACTCCCAAGGTATGATGAAATTGTAGACCAGTCAATCCCAATGGAACCAACTCCGAGGCCACTCATCCCGGAGCCCAGTTGATGAACAAGAACAGATTTTGGAGAAATCCAACAGACCCATGATATTGTTGTCAATAAAGTAAATAAATAGCCAGGTAAAACATAGTAAGCAAAGCTTGTGAGCAGAACTATGAGGAAGAACTGGTTCCGAGTCGTTCCACCTTTCGGTCTTTTTTCTTTCTCATGCAGAGCCCTGCAATATTATAGTAACATTGGAAAAGATATACAGGCTACAAAAAATTTCTATTCGGCAATGAAGGTAATTTGCAAAGACATCAATACCTGAACAGCGAGACTTGAACCAGATTAGATGGCCACCACATTTCCCCTGGCTCAACCAGATATTTCTTGAAAAGCCCAGCCCAACCAAAGCCTAACACCTAATTTCAAAGAACAAGAATAACCGAAAGATTAAATACCAGCCATAAAGCAATGATATGGGGTACGCTTACTGATCAAAATTTCAATTCAACACTACATGCAAATATAAGTTATTGCCAAAACTAAGTTTATCAAAAAAAGAAAAGGGAAAAGAAAGAAGAGGAGTACCTGAGTGGTAAGCATAACAAGGAAAGCCGGAAGAAACCCGAGTTTCCTCTTATACAAGAGCTTAACCGCAGACAAAATATGAGTGGCATAAACAGTTCCAGCTCCGGAGTTAGCAAATATAGTGATCAAAACATGCTCCTTAATATTGAAAGGACCTGGGTTCATATCGAACCCAAACATGGTATCTTTAAAGAAGACACGATGGGGAAGCATTCGAGCCATCAGATGGCCGAGGGGCACCACGGCAATCTGTGCCGAAATTGCAGTGACCGCCAATGGCTGCGTTCTGTACCAAAAGAACTGGTTGACAAAGGACAGCACAGCACAAGAAAGTACTCCCAAAACCCACATTCTGAACGTTACACAGGGCATCGTTGGATCGTCGGTTTTTGGCACTGTTAAATCCACTTGCTTTATTACACATTCTTCATCCACCACCAACCCCCCATCTTCCATAGCCTCAACCTCGGATATCTCCGCAGCCATTGTTCAGTGAATGCAACGTCAAAGATCTTTATGTTCGTGCAAGCTCTCACTATTCCAATGCTTATTTGGTGAGGAAGGAGTGAGAGCTATGTCTATCATATGAACTCGGGCAAAAAACCTGAAAAGATTAGGAATATAAGTTTGAATCCAAACAGAATTGGTTATCTATTAGTATCAGAGATTTATTAGGAATCTAATAGATTCCTGTGAAAATCCAGCCCAACAAAGATCTCCTCGGTTGCAGAGGAATCCGGGAGAAGGGGTTAGAAAATTTCCCACTGCTAGTAGTATCCTGTATACTACTCTCATTGTCTTTTTATAAAAATTAAAAAGATTTGTCTCACGTGCAAGTGCCATCTACACTACTAATTTCATTCTTTTTTTCTTTCTTTTCATTAATAGAAAGTCACCTTCTCACCTCTCGTACCAACCCATGATAATACTTTTCAGTTGCGGTGAGATTGATGGGATCTTTTCTCTTATCTTTTACCTTGTGAGTGAGATTGACCGGATCTTTTCTCTTATCTTTTACCCTTTTATCTTTTATGGCATAAAACAACAATAAGTAAAGAGTGTCGATCAAAACAAAATCCCCCACAAACTCTAAGAGACAGTCAGTCCTCTTCTTATGAATAATTTCTCGTTCAATATAATTAAAATCGGAGTGAAAGCATGAAAAACAAAACTTCAATTTGTTTAAAAAGGAAAATTCTGTGTTTTCTTTAAGCCGTTTTTCATTGGCTTTAGTTTGTCCTTTTTTTTTCAATGGTAGAAGGATAAATAAAATTCGAAATAATTTTTTAACCGCCTTAAATTCAGATTCAAGTGAGAAATTATTTGATCTTTACTTCTCTTCAAGCAAGAATATTTAATTAATGAATTATAGACCTGACCTAATGATAATATTAATATATTAAAAAACTCAAGTCCAAACCAGGATAAAAAAGATCTGTTATTTTATTTTATTTTCCATTTTGGGATAACGCAAATCCGAGAAAGGACTTTGGAAAGCGATCCCCCTCAATTCTACAGGGATTTGGCTCTTAAAACGGCAGTACAATGGCCCTAGCCAAGCCAACAAAAGCTCAGCACGATACCAGCAGTACGTCACCGTTTTGTCTTTGAACTGCAGCTGCCAGACAAGCAAGTTGAAAATTCGTTCTTTAATTATTAATTCAGCCAAATCATTCAATCAATCATCTTCACTTTCAACCAATAGTTAGCTTGCAGCGTGCTCTTCCTTTTCATATTTGCCTGTCACGTTGATAATGATTTGGTGCAACAACTTTTGACCGCACTGAATTGTATGAAAATGAAACGATGAACTTCAATTTATTTAACTAATTTTAGTAATCTTTGAAACTTTAATGCAATGCTATCCACAATCAAGGAGACGACTTTCAATTGATAATGTAGAGATTTGGGAGTAATTTTCAAACAATTTTATTTAACTGAACTTGAAATCCAAAATGCAAATATGAAATTAAAAATTTTAATTTGAATTTATCCACCCTCTACCTTTGCAAAAAATTTTTAAAAAGAAAATCCATAACCACATCTCTCCAACCTCCATCCATCTCCTCAAACCATGTTTTATGGCAATAACTTTCACTTCAAAATTGAAAGTTCACATAACCTCAACCTATGATGACTTTTCATTATATTGGACTTGAAATAGGAAATTTTAAGTCTTCGATTAAAGTGGATTCAAAACTTATCCAAATATAAGGAGACAAACAAATAGGCCCAATTAAACTGATTAATATCTAAAAGCTACTTTCAAACCATCCATTAAAATCAACCTCCCATGCAGCAAAATCAACCACCCATGCAGCACTTCCAATCAGCAGCAAAACAATCTTTATGTCAAATTGCAGTCTTATCTCAATTATAAACACTAGTATCAAAGAATTTGGAGCAACTCATGTAAGAGAACAAAGAGAAGTCAATTTACCCAAGCATCCCTGTTATATATATTCAGTAGAGACGTCAATGGATGATTGAAAAGAGAGTGGCATTCATTAATCCAAACATAAGATGAATTACTACTGTCATGAAACCACATCCTTTGATACATACCAAAACATAAAATATGAACAAAATTAGGCATCTTAGACACCATATCCCGCTAGTATTCATTCTCGGACCATTAGCTGTTTGTAATTTTCAGACCAACAAGTTTCATTTACAATCAATCAGAATATTAAGACATGAAAATAGAATCGCCATTGCAAAACCCAGCAAACATAGGGTAGTCCTCTCAACAAATAAAATTACTCCTACTATTTAGTTAGGCACCAAACTATGTAATACAAGTTTTAGATCTATCAAGTAAACCAATAAAATTACTCCTATTTATTTAGACCCAGAATTGTGTAATACAAGTCTTAGACCTATCAAGTAGACCCAAAATTATACACATCTCACAAGTCTGAAGGTACCAACAGGAGATAAAGATATTGCCCCACGCAGGAGAATCAAGACAGCTCAGAGCCTCCTTTGTCACAAGAGCGACCGAGGCCGACAAGCTCTAGGTGCTTACAGCCGTAACTATTTATCACTCCCTGGACACTAATTTTTTTCCTTTTTTTCCCCAAAATAAACACAGCAGCATAATCAACCATTATGTTTTATAAAAGCTAACATTAATTTCATTAGTCAAGTCATCTTCAGATTGAAGAATCTTAAAACGGCACTTCCATTTAATTATTGACTTAGTTATGTAAAAGTTTTCGTTCTTTAACCCATCCTTGACAAATCTTCAAAAAGATTAAAAAGTACTAAATGAGAACTCGCACCCGATAATCTTATGTTTTAAACTCAAAAGGAGCAAAATCCTCTATATGCTATAACCTAAAAGATGAGAATTGACAGAAACAATTGTTTGACAACTCTTCCTGTATGCAAAGAGGAATTTGAAAAGCTGAACCTATCAAAGGCTTCAAGGATTTAGCTGCAGAAAGCTAAACCCAGAAATCAAATTCGATAAATAAAATAAGAATTCTTGACTATAATACAGCTTTGGAAACTTTTCTTCTCTCTTCTATAAATATATACATAAGATTTACAATTTTGGAATATCATCAAACCATGAAGGACGCCACAAATTAAACATATTTAATTTATACCACTAAATGAAATTAGTAATCACACCAAACAGGAATCCTTCCCTCTCTTTACCTAAAGATGAAACTGCATGCTAAAAGATAACAAACTAAAATGGAAAACAATATAAGGAGATAGGAACAACCAAACAAAAGGAAAAGATATTCCCATGTCTGCAACCTACAACACTTACATAGCTGATTATATATCAAATCATTCCTAACCATGAATTCGCATGTTTAACCACAAATTAGTTTAGCAGACTCTAGGTACGCACGTGGATATTCTTCAGTAATTAAAATATATATATAATTTGTAGTTTTCTAACAGAAAAGCACTCCAGCTGAAGCAGCTGCCCAGCAATTACTGAAAACCACACGATTTAAGTTCGTCCTAACAATATTGCGCATTCAGAGATTTGTGTAATTGTCGAAACCATGAAGCTGTTGTATCGTCCCTCACTATCATAAACGCCACAGTTTGCGCACATCCTACAGATAATCATCGTTTCCACGATTTAGCTTGATTTTTTGTTTTGTAATGAACTTTCTTAGACGGCAGCTAACGGCCATTAATAACAAAATGTCGAGCTATAAAAGAGTAAGCATCAATCACCTGCAACATCGAAAAACTCAACGCTTTCCACGATGCCCGCCACCTGACCTTGCACCAGGATAGCGAGCAAATTGCAACCTTAACTTGACCGAGTCCCGGTCATGCTCATCGAATCTATAACCTGCAAAATTGAGCTTAACTATTTTACGCGGTACAATCGACTCACGTGTCGAATAAGGCCATCAGTACATAGGTTTTATAAGGCGTAAATTATTACCTTCACCCAATTACAGAGACTGAATTCACCTAATTAAAATTTCGTTATTTACCGCCAAACCTACATCGCATAATCAATTAAGGTCGAGGCAAACGCAACCAAGGAAGAGATGGGAAAAGGACTTGCCACCTTCCCAAGAAACAGACACTCGCCAAGCTTTTCTCGCCCTACCTTATAAACATTCGAGACGAGGTAGAAATGCTTGCCCCTAACCATTTGTTGCTTCAGCTACTCTGCAATTTCAGCTTGGCAACCCAAGGGAGGGATGGGAAAAAGACCTGGTACCTTGCCAAGATAAAGGCCTTTCACCACGCACTTTATTCCTCTTCCTTAGTCAGTGAGGAAACTGGGCAAGATATTTACCCGAACCGCTCATAGTTTCAGCTTTTATATTGCTTATGGACAGAGGAAAATAGAGGAACGCAAGCGAAACAGAAGACAAATATATTTGTGGCCTCATTAATTAGTCACGGTACTAGATCATGCCTAAAATGGTTGGTCAAACAAATTACTAGTCAGCCCTCCAAAACAATCCAGTTAGGCTAGCGATTTTGGCTGATTTAGTCTAAAGCAGCAAAGAACTGATTTAAGGAAAAATGAGCGCAAGGACCCCAAGAAAACTTGATGAGTCAAAATGACTGCAGAAGCCATTCAACTAGCTGAAGGTCCCAATTAGAGTGTTGAACCAAGATTTAACAAATTGTGAACTTGCAGATCAACTATTAGATCATATGAAGAAGATGGTACTGAAGAAACCAGACGGTTTCTCCCAAAAAGCTCCGATGGGAAGCATCGTACATGTCGGCATCAGTAATATTGCTCCCTTTCAGCAGAGTTTTAATAGCTTAAATTTTTCAATAAAATATAAACTTATATCAACTAGAGCTTCTTTACTTTCAAATTTTCAAATTCTTCCAAGCATTCATAAGCTTTTTCACCTAGTTTTACCTCATCCAAACAGACACTGTCTGAAATGGAAGTAGAAGATGCATAGAATGCATTTGAGAAGTGATGATGTTAAACAAGCTTGTCAATTGACATTTAACCTTTGATTATATTCGAAAACATCTGTAAGCAACCTGTCTTAGAAAATGATCACTTTATACACCATGACTCAGTTGCGAACGTGTATTGCCCACAAACTTTAGACAAGTGCTAAAGTTACCTTTTGTTTGATTTCTAAAACTAATATAAAACGTATGGCATGATATTGTTTCATAATGAGGTATAAAATATTGCTAAGTTCGAAAAATACTATTATTTACTAGGTCACTGTGTTACCATTTTAAGGACTGCCCTCGAACTGTAATACAACAAGTTCAGTTATGCATACACAAAAATTTATATGTATGCATATTTTGTCTGAGATGTATTCACATGCAATCTGATAGAATACAACTAGATTACTTAAACATACAATGTTAGACTGACCTTGTAAAGCATCCATGGCGGTGGCTGCATGGGCAGGACTCACAAAATCAACAAAACATAAAATTAGTGGATCGCCACCAGGCTGCAACAGAATAAATTCATCAATACACAGAACATTGAGTCCAAAAGAGGGAAGAATTTTTTTTTTTTTTTTTTTAAAATCATACTTACATGTCTAGATTCCTTGCTCACAAGTCTAACTTCTTTGTAGCCAACAAAAGGGCGAAAGATATCTATGAAACCAAGTGAAGGAACAAATGCAGTAGAGAAAGAAAGCATTGAATACAAGTATTGACCTGGCAGCCAATGAAAGGATACGAGCTACTTCCCGTCGTGAACAATCAGATGGCAAGCCCTCCACAAATAGAGTGCTGGAGGCATCAGGGGGAAGAGGAATCTCAGGTCTTCCACCTCCCAATCCCAAGGCCCTATCTTTTGCAGATGGCCCTGGGTCCACCCCCCCAATACCCACAATACGTGGATCATCAACAGGACGGCTAGGTATTCCTCCACTCATGTGTCTAGCAGACTGTCCCCCACTGTAAGATGAAATTTGCTGGTACATATGTTTTGATTCATTAGACCAACACATATAATCACAAAGCAACTGAAACGAAGGCCTAAAAACTGAAAAAGAAACCCAAGTACCGCACTACGCAGGTAACGATCATAGGATGCTCCAAGAGAGTCAGTATCTCTCATTCCGCGGACAGCTCCTCTGTCGTCATCACGGGTATAATAACTGGACAGTTCATGGCCACTGGGAACATCTGTAAGATTAAGCAGATACTTCAGAAAATAAACCACTAAAAATCACACAAGTTCTATAACCTTTAGTCTACATACCCAGTACAATGGTTTAACAACAATCCAAATGTTCAGACAATGATTTCAATAGCTTTGCCAGACATTTGCCTGCATCGCTGTGCCATATTGCATGAGGGACACCAACCAGACAATGAACAGGCACAAACACAAACAGAAAAATATAGAAAATCTTAACACAGAGAGAGAGAGAGAGAGAGTGAGAAAATGCTTATTCTAACACTCTTACACCCTGATCAAAATCATCATGCTAATCTGGTATTACATTTTATAATAATTGTGCTAATCCATCTATGCTAATCTTAAGTTGGTTAAAATAAAAATCATCTTAAATTTATGAAGACAAGATTCAAGGAGCTCGTGTAATTGTAACAGATGGATCTCAAAGCACAGATTAAATGTTAGTCATGACCTCTTTTGCACTTAAGAAATTACCATAATTAGCTAATCACACGACAAACTTGAAGATGAAAACTCAAGAAGAAACACTCAACGGCAGTAAAATAGCAATTATCAATCAATATTTTGACTTACTGAAATCCACATCACATCATAAAGGTTTAATTTAACAAACTCTTGAAATCCTTAACATATTTGAATAGGAGGATAACCTCACCCACCAAGAAACTGGAACACCCTCGACAATCTAAACTAATTCATTAGAAATATGGAACATTGTAGCAGAGGAATGGAACATGAACAATTGACCATGAAACATGGATCAATAGGCATTCATTCATTCAGATCTAACTCCATCTATAGACATTTATTTCATTTCAATATTATATGATTTATATGTAAAAAATTAATTTCAAACATTTTGTGCAGCCATCATAAACATGGTGAGGCACACCTATGTAGGCAAGGGAAGTTTCAACTAGGTTGAGAGTATAAAAAAAAGAAACCAGAATGACTTGTACTTGTCCTTGCAAGGGAAGTTTCAACTAGGTTGAGCGTATAAAAAAAAGAAACCAGAATGACTTGTACTTGTCCTTGCAAGCAAAGGCAACGAACTAGGAGGAAACATCATACCAACTAGGAAGCAGACCTAGTTCATTTCAGAGATAATGCTTGTAACTATGAAACTTCATTACAAAGGGAAAAATGTTTCTAGAATAACTCTTGCACATGCATAAGCAAAAATCTGAATTATAATTAACGCATACAGGCTACAGCCACATTCTTCTAATTGCATTTGGAGAATAAACAGTTAAACAATCCTACTACTGGTCCCCCCTCGGGTTGTAGAGAAAAAAAAAAAAAAACCCAGTGAAAATGGATAGAGCCTACGATCCTAGCCGAACCTGATGGCTTACTAAAAGTCCTTCCCACCTCCTTGCAGCAGAGCATTTCCACTAAACCTCCGTATGTGAGCGTAAATCCACCACTTGGCACCAACACATTTTGTACTATGCACCGACTTTAATCAGCCTGCCTACCACCCACCCTGCAAACCAAATCCTTCTTTTTGAATTCCCAGTATTCAGTTGGCTTCCTGGGTCCCGCCCCTCAATTCATGAAGCAGATCACCGGGATAAGCAATATAGAAAAAGACAGTCTATTCGTAAATTATACAGTTTTGATTTATGAACAATCCATAGACCAAATTGCTCAGGTATCCATCCATTCCACATAAACTACTGCCTTAGATAGGGCAGAATAAAGATAGAGGATTTCAGGCATGAACTCCAGTAATTTCGATTAGAGGACAAGCTGAGTTGACATAAACAAATTGATGGTCAAACAATAGCTACAATATTGCAGGGTCCACAAAATCTGCCAGCCTACAGGCATGTCTAAGTTTGCCCCTTTGAGATGTGAATGCACCATATATTTCATTGCTTCTCTGTTGGAACATATCTTGAGGAAAAAATTTGTATCACGATTAAAAACTAGAAAAATGTCATAACATCCTTCAGATGAAAGTTTGGAAGAATGAAAAGTTTCTTGAATTACCTCATAATAATAGATAATGCTTGTGAAAGCTCAACAGTCTTAGTTAGGAATCTTCTCCATTAACTATTTGTCCTTCCTTTAAGGGCATTGAATTGGACCAAACTAGATAAAACAGGAATTATACTTTTCTCTTACATTTGGTGTGGTTGAGGACTGGATTGGACTAATTGAACTGATTTAGAAGAAACTCAAATTCCTAAACATAGTAATATTAAACTAATTATTAAATAGCTAAAGATATCTTATTTATAGTAAAATTTCATACTATGAATTAAATATTGTGCTCATATTATTAACTAATTAAAATTGATCAAATGGGAATTAATTAAATATCAATTTAAGGTTGATTAGTTTACATTGATAAATTAAATTCATATCTACTTTCTTTTAACTCATCAATTGCATAGAAATATTATTAATTCTAAAATTAGCATGGGCCCACAATAAAATATCCCAATTCATCTCGCTTGCGCCAAGCACAAGGTTAGATTAAATTTTTCAAAGTAATCCATGCACCAAACCCAAAGATTTTTGCTGATGATTAACTCAAATTGCTTCCTTTTATAATTGGGCTTAGATAATGAATTGTGAAACAATCACCCTTTATCTTGTTTGATCTTCCTATTATATAGATATGAGAAAAAAAAAAAAAAGCTACTTCCTTCATTTATTCACTCCCACTCCCATGTCCACTTGATTTTTTCTCCCCCCCTCCATACCAGTAATCTCTTTTCACCACACTATGACCCATAAGGAATGAGTGAAACTAGAGGAAATATTGATGCTTTGGCATGAAATTGTACGTTCGTGAGACAAAAGCATCCACTAACATCAGCAAGGCTAATCTCAAGATTCTTTAAAGTGTAAGATTCTAAATATATTCAATATAATATATACTATGTAATGTGAGCAATTATAGACTTATAATTAAGCAAAAAGGAAGATTTGCTAAGAGATATAGAACCACTATAGCAACTTAGTGCTTATGGTTACTATTGTTACAGCAAAATAGCAAATCCCCACATAAATCAACCACATTAATAGACATAGAATAACCTTTTGAACTAGCCAAAGGATAGAACGAAATAAACACAAAATAATAACACGTCAAAAAAGCACTCATTTCATCTGGACAATAGAGATTGTTGCATGCTTTTACATGTTAAAATTTTCATATGTAAAAAATCAAATATAAGCAAATCCTTGATGTTTCAATCAAAGACCCAATAATAAGACAGTGAAATGGTCAAGAGCAGTCAAAACATAATGCAAGAGTAAACAAGGATGCCTATGACGGTATTTAACCATGGAAAGAACGAAAAAAACACAGCAGTCAAAATCAGCCAATATTTGGCATACAATTACATGGAGTGAATTGACTAGTGACCGCACTTGAAATACTCATGGGGGCTCACATCTTGTCAAAGTGGAGATAATCAAGATCAAAATCTGACTTTAAAAGGTCCAATTAAATCCAAACAAGATCACTCATGCTAATTTAAGATCGCTAATACCATCCCCGTACAAAAAGGCCCAAAAAGAAACAATTCGTTTGTTTTCTAACCCTAAGCACATGATAAATCCAAATAACAAAGCCACTAGAAGATTGATCAGAATTCAGACAGTTATTACAGATATTTAAAGGTAAAGGTAATGAATCAGAAACAGCAGGAGAAACAAGAAAAGTTAATAAATTTTAATTAAAAATTTAAAAATGAAGTAAAGGGCATAATCAAATCAACTAAAAGTTAGGGCTTTATAGACTTAAAATTTTCATAAAATGAACAACCCAAAGAAAAATTGAGTCTCTCTTGCACTTACTTAACAAGCCAAACAGATGGTAAATCGAGACCAAAACTGGCAAGACTAAATTATTTCAAGCAAAAAGCAAATTGACCAGCTTAGGAGCAGAAATATAAGTTCAGTTGAGTCATAAATGTATACAAAAAAGCATGCAATTGAAGTAATACCATAGTCCGTGCGGGGCCGTTTGGAGACGAGAGATGGAAGCGCCGACTGTGGCGGCTGCCGTGCGTCGCTGTACCTCCAATAACCGTCGGCCATTTGTTTGTTAAACTTAGATATAGAGATAGAGATAGAGAGAGAGAGAGAGAGAGAGAGAGAGAGGCTGAGAGGCAAATGAAAATTAACTTTGATATTTAAAAAAAAATGAAACTGCCAGCGCAAAAACTTGTAAACCTTCTCTAACACAATAAAATTAGGGTGATTGATAATTTATCATAAAAAAATTAATTGAAAAGGAAAGTAAATAAATCATTTGTTTAATATTTTATTTTTACAAATACAAAATATATTATTATTTTAAAATATTTGAAAATAACAAAAAGCATAAAAAAATTTATTATTATTAACTTTTTTTTCACACTCAAACTTATATTTCTAATTTTTAATATTTAAATTTTTGGTTATGAAACTTATTTAATAAATAATAAATTCAATAAGAGTGTATTTAAAAATAAGAACAATATTATAAAATTATAACGTCACGCTTATTGGTTAGTATGAAAATAGTAAAAATAAGTGATATAAATTAATTTCAATATAAAAAAAATTGACCATCTCCTATAAAATTATGATGAAGTCGTAATCTATGGTTATTGTCTTATATTGTTGTCATAATTTAGTTAGCACAAAATAAGACTCGTTTAATTGTGTCAAAAAATAAAATACCAACATAATTCCTTTTAAAAACAAATTTATTAATATTTTTGTAATATACTAGGTTTTGGTTGTATGTACTATATAATATTTTAAAAAACGGATTCTTTAATTTTCTTTTCCGGTGCTTCGTAGTTTTACGATAAAATATTTTGGATAATACAAAAAGTCAAAGTTTATGTCAGTTTGGCACAAAGTTTAAACGTTTGCATTATTTATAATATTTTTCACTCAATGTAATTCTTTATATATTATATAATGATTTAGTAAAAATTGTAACTTTAGAAAAATATTTTATTCTATATTATACATTTAATGTATCATAGTATATTTTTTATTATTACAGATAATTATTATTATGTGGAGGCAAGTTTCTTATTATTATTATTATTATTTTAATTTTTAATCTCATTATTAAGATGGCAGAAATCTCCGTGAAACAGGGATTTTAGGGAATTTTCCCCATTGGAAAAGGTACAGAGTCCATTTTATACTAAATTTCTTATTTAGAGAAGTGATAAAGATTTTTTTTGCTCAATTTCTTATTCAGAAAAGGGACATGGATGAGGTGGAATCTCCATCCCTCCCAATTTCCTTATTTTTATTTTTTATTTTATTTTTCTAGAATTTTTAGTGAATAAATAATAAACTATAAATTTCAAAATATTACATATTAGTGTAAATAATAAATATCAAAATATTTATATAAATAATACAAATATTAGTTAATATAAAGACGCATTTTAATAAAATTTAGACTTAACCACAGTCCAAAGTCCACAATCCCACACACAATTCACAAATCAAACCCTAAGTCACTCTCTCTTAATCTCACTCATCTTTTCTAAATTATTCACGCCACAACCAATACTTAATTCATCCTCATCTCATCATAGCCCAATAGCACGTTGTAGTGTCTATATCCATTTCATTCGTTTCATTATTGATATAAAAGTAATTTCTTTTTCTTTTTGTTATAGAACTATAAAGATTGACGAAGATAATTATTCTAATAATTTGTATTTTGTAGTGTGACTTTTGTAATAGATTAATGTTAATGTAAGATATATTGTCAAACTTTATATAAAATTTTTATTTTAACATGATTAAATTAAATTCGAAAACTAAGAATGTATTAGTTATCTGGGGTTCAAGGACCCTCAGGGATTCCCCTGTTATTATTTGGGAATCCCCATCCGCTCCCCTCAAGCAATTCTGACGGTGACAAGAATATATACAAAATATTGAGGGTAGGCATAAGGATATTGGTCGCCTCCCCTCCCCTCCTTATTGCCATTCTTATTGTTATTATTATAATAGATACAAATAATACTAAGGACAACAATTAACAAATAACATTTTAGTAACTTGCAACAGTTCATTTCAATTCTAAAATAAAATAAACACATTAATAGGCATACAAGTAGTGCAGGCGCACACGAGAACACAAATCAAGCCAACTCGAAACCTACAAATATATGTACTATTCACGACACAGAGCAATTAAGTCTTCACCCTAGCAACCCAACTTTCGAGATTCCCTGCAATTCACTACAAACAACAATTCGTCTTTGATCAAAGAGGATAAAAAAAATACGTCTTCTTTTATGAAACCTGCCATAAAAGTTAACCATAAACAACATTCATTACCATCCATCAACCCTTTTTCTTTTGCTTGTGTCGCCCGGCCGGGAGGGAGGGTGTTGTTAAGGACAGGTGTCACATCCATAGGCCGAATGGACCGAGTGTCGCGGCTTAGCTTGGGGCCTTGTGCCGAGTCTTGGCGACAACATGGGCGTGCTGTGAGTGGCACGAAAGCAAGGCAAGTCTAGCGCGCGGGCTGGGGCACTGTGTAAAAAGGTAAGCGGACGCTGTAAATTGGATGCAGGGACACGCGACAACAGCGAACGCATGAGCGTGCGTGGGCGACGCGCGCAACATCTCGCAAGCATGCTGCACAGAGTGCGAGGGGGCTGGGCGCTGGACGCACAAGTGCAAGGCGCGTAGATGCAAGAGGCATGGGCGCGCAGGACGCGAGGGCATTGGGCACAAGCAGCGCACGAGCGTGGCCAAGGGATGCGCGAGCGTGGGGCGCTGCGGTGCGGCACATGCATGCTGGCCAAGTCTTGGGCCATGAGCGGGATGGCACCAAGCTAAGCATGGGCTGTGGAATGGGCCCGAAAGACAAGCATGAGTGGGAGACATGGCCTTGGAGCACATGGCTAGAAATGTGGGAAAATGGAGGGAAGTGGGCAGCAACAGTTACGCCCCACAACATCCTCACTTGTAGGCCTAAGGATAGCGGTTACCTTGTTTCTAGGGAGTGTGGAGATGTGCTCCTTTATGTATGCTTAGTCGGCACCTAGCTTTGTGAGTAATGGACTGAGGTGGCATGAGGGCAGCGCGCCACCTCGCCCTAGCAAATGAGGTTGTCATTTGCAATGTATATAAGCCTAAATGGGCATGTGTTGAGGGTGGCAAAATTTGGAGAGAGAGTGACATCCTCTAAGCACACAAAGCTTATTCTAGGTTGTAACTTTTCTTATTGAGAGAAATAGAAAAGTTGGAGGCCGGTGTCTCCATAAAGCAAACTTGTGCGTCTTAATTTCTATTTGTTGAAAGCAAAAATTCATTGGGTGCGCATTTTGCACATAACCTTCATTGGGGTGTTGAGTAGCTAGTAGAGTAAGGCTCGACGCCATCACAAGCTTGCCACATCTTGAGAAAAGTCGTGTGACAACAGACCTTTACTTTAATCAAAGCCATTGAAACTCCATAGATCATGCCTTCATCACCAACCATCTGTTACAATGCTATCTGTGTAAAAAGGTACCAAAACCATTTTCTCAATCCCAAAAACACATCCAAGATGTCCAATCATTTTCTATAGTCACCATAAAATACCATCGCTAAAGTGAATTAGGGTTTCCCACCTATTTACTACTGGATTAGACTTTAGGACAATCACAAAGGTTCTCCATTATTTCTTGAACATTATATATTCCCACACCACTGTCTACATCAAGCACTACAAAAAAAAAATGATATTTTATAACAAAAAAATTTAGTCACCAAAAATAACAAATTAGTCACTTTATATTTTATGTGACAAAAAATAAATCGTCACACATTAGTCACGGAAAAACCATCTTAAAAGGTTCTAGTGACCAAATAGTTTTCATCACTAAAAAATATACCTTTTCGTGACTAAATGTTTTGTTTCTAATTAAAGTTTGAAAAGTCACAAATAGTATTAAAAAATGTCCAAATAGTGGTTTGAAAACATATCTGCAACAATATTTTGTAGTCATTGAATGTTACCTTTAGTGACGAAAAGTAATTGTCTCCAATTTTTAGGATTTGTGACTATTTCTTTTGTTACAAATTATAATTGTTTATTTTGCAACTAATTATTTTGTATCAAAAGATTGTTGGTGATTTTTTTTTCTCATTGTTTAAAGCACTCTGTGACTAAAATAATTAGTCTAAACAAGTAGTGTAACCTTACATTATTATTAATAAATAAAAAGCTTCTAACATCGATAAACCAAAATGTGCAAATAACAGTAAGATTAAATAAAAAAATAGTTAAAAACCTTTTACAAAGTTATCCTACAAATTCAATTACAAAAAATAATATATTGAGCAAATTGAAAAAGATAACTAATTGTCTTGGTCCTTGATCTTTATCGAGGAACTCCTTAAATGGCGAGTTACTCTTCGAATGCTTTTCTAGTCATGATAAAAATTGCTTGTAGTTGTCTCTTATTGACTTCTTCAAATCGGTCTCCAACTTATCCTACAGTGCTTTTTCTAGTCACGATAAAAATTGCTTGTAGTTGTCTCTTATTGACTTCTTTAAATCAGTCTCCAACTTATCCTACAATAAACACAAAGATAACATATATATATCTATATATATATATATATATATATATATATATATTCATCCAAAGTAAGGTTAAAATAATAAATAATAAGTTAATAAAATAAAAATTATATTTATATAAAAGTAATATAATAGCAAACAATATATTATTCACTTTGTTATTTATTATGTACTTTTTCAAATTCAAGAATTATTTAACAAGACAATAAAATTTAGAGGTTGCATCTCGGTACATACCTTGTAGTACCAACTAACATGCCATATCTAATACCCCCAAACTCTGCCTACATTATCTTTTATATACAACAAAACTATCATAGTAAATAAAGACAAAATGCTAGTGGTAAAATAAAATTAGTTAAAAGAAGAAAATCATTACCTTATTTTCTTTAGGTTCAATTTGTGAAATAAGTCAAAGTCAAATCCTAGACATGATTTTATACCTCCATCACCGATTGTTATTGTGTAGAGCATAGCCAATTGCTTGCGTTTGCCTCCTCGTCTTTGATGATTAGGAAAAATTATCAAAATAAAGATCAATAAATCTAACTAAAAAAAGATGTTGGCAATGAAGAAAATAATAAATAAATATAAAATGTCAGCAGTAATAATTAAATACAAACCTTGTGAAAGAGATGGATGAAATAACAATGGCTTGCTTTTTTAGATGTGAGAATTTGAGAGTTGAGGGGGAAAAGTGGCGTGGTGGAAGGGAAAAAAAAAAGATGGAAAATAAAGGGTTTTTGCCCTTTCTTTTAATTAGGGTTAATGCATGAGGGAAACGATAGGTTAACAAGTTGGTGACATAAATGTGTCAAAGTAGAGTTTTTATACGCATGGCACTAGATTCGTTGATGGTGAAATAATTGAATCACAATCTAAAAACTTGACTTATCGCCCAATATAACAAAGAATAGTCTCACCCTGCCATACAATCTTTTTAATTTAATTTTTATTCTTACTACTAAAATTTATGTCCATATTACCTAGAAATTTTACTACTATTTTTACTTTTGTCACTTTATGTCATTGTCTATGACCAAAAAGAGGAAATCTTAAAATTACTGAAAATTATAATACCTCTGGAGAAAAAAATTTTGTGTTACATATTATTTGACTAAATTTATTCTACTTTTTTCAGATATGAAATAGCTGCGTCACCTAGAATAATATTTGGCCAACAAAATGTTTTGGTCATAAAATATAGTATTAATTAAAACAATACTTTTGACAACTATTTTTTTAGTTTTCTCACAGTAAATAATTATTTGTAACTGAAAAATGAGGTCTTAAAATTATAAAAATCAAGAATAGCTTTTGAGACTAATATTATGTGTCACAAATGATTTGCTGAAATTTATACCCATTTTTTAGTGATGAAATAGTTTTGTCGCCTACAACTATATTTTTCAACGATTTATTTTGTCACAAAAGATGAAATATTGTCCTAAAATGTTTAATTTTAGAGGGAAATTTATGCGCCCAAGAAAAAATGTCTTGTTGTGACTAAATAATATTTGTTGTAAAAAAGTCCAATCATTGACCAATTAATGAGTCTCAAAAACAAAAATGATTGGTTATAAAATATAACACAGGTTAGGACGAGACTATTGGCTGCAATTTCAAAAGTTTGTCATAATAAATATCATTCTTTGACCAAAATTAAAATTATTGTAAAAAATATTGTCTTGAAAAGTCAAATTTCTTGTAGTGAAGGTTTGTTCTCTAAAATCAAGCAACTTAAGTATCGTTTATTTCTCAAATTGAATTGACAATTTTGAGGAGTGAGAATCCTGCGATTCGAAGTGTGGAGTGAGAATAAGAGTATTTTGTTTAATTATAATAAAATGAGAGTGTGGAATAGGAATTATAATTCAATTTATGTGTTTATTTTGTTTTAAATTGAGAGTGAATTATTTTAAATTATAATTTTATCATTGTTTAAAGAATAATAATTTTTATTAGAAAATGAATAAAAATATGTTTGTAAAATAAACTATTTATTTTATTATTAATTTTAATTATATAAATTAATAATAATTATTAATATTCTTAATTATGTAAATGATGATTTTTATTAATTTTAATTTTAATTATGTAAATTAAAAATTATTGATAAGAGCAACACATGATACATTATTATTAATAATATAGTACATAATTAATATTTTCTTAGAGAAAACTATTTATTATTATTAATTATTAACATTAAATAAATATAATACTATTAAAATTAAACAAATATATATTAAAATTATTAATTCTATATGGATATAATAATATTATTTTTAAATAATTTTAACTTATATTAAATAGATTATTATTTTTAATTAAATATAATAATATTATATTTAAATAAGTTCAATATTATTGTTTTTAATAAAAATAAAAATATTAAATAAATTAATAATATTATAATAATATTGTTTAAATAAGTATAATATTATTATTTTTAAGTAAATATAACATTATTTTATTTTAATAAATATAATTATATTATATGGGTCCAACTATGTTGGATATGCTCTAACTTTAGATTTAATAGCTATACAAGATGCTTTAAGTTAATGTATCTCTAATATAGCAATTCCTGTATCATATTTAATAAAGAAATGATAAAAAAAAAAAAGAGTTGGGAGTTGATTCTTACTACCACCTCTCTTCATAAGAGTAAAAATCTATATTTCCTACTTCTATTTCAACAAGTAATCATAATATTACTACTTAGCAATTCAACGCCGGAGTCAAAGTATTCAACACAGATTTTACAGGCCAAACCAACACTTGGATATGCACGCCTGTGGACCTTGGTCTTGAACCAGACAACAGAAAGATGACTCAAAGACCACGCCAAAGCCTGAATTTTTTTAGCCCGACCAGGGGCATCTTTGGCCAATCCAAATGTTACATCTGGCCTAGTCGACACCTCAACAAATAGTTTAAAAAATGAAAAATAATTGTTTATTTATTTAATTATTTTTTAAAAGGTAGACAAAAAACAGTGACCTCAAAGAATCGAACCAATACTTCGGTTCAGTTTGTTTATTTTTTAAATTAAGAAAAATCTGATCTATTTAATCAATCAAATAAAAAATCAAATCAAAACCAAATAACCAGAAAAACAAAATATTTATAAAGGTTAAAACTTGAAAATAACCGAACTAAATTGATTTCGGATCGGTTCACATTTTCAATTTTGATAATTCGATTTAGCTCAATTCAAGAAAAATTGAATTGAATAGAATCGTGCTCACCCTTTTTTCTTTTAGTTTTACACTATTATTTGGTAAGGTAAAATATGGGTAACTTCATTTTAACTTAATAAAATATTTACTAATAGTGGCCCTTGTATAAATTTTATAATATTTTTTGTGTAAATTTTTAAAAAAATTATATTTTAACTTCTAGAACACAATAATAAATTTTTTTGTTTTTTTAATAGATCTACAGAAGCAAATCTATATTCAATCTACTCTATTGTAGATGCTAAAATTTCTAATTGAGTTAAATTTATGAATCCATGGATTAGATTTTTGTAGATCAAATGCGAATTTAGCATGATATGACTCAAAAATATTGATTACTCTCAAGTATAAGAGAGTTTAGTTGTAATACAACTCGGTGAGTCAGGGATTGATGCACAGGGAAAAGACTTAATTTATTAATTTTCTTCAAACTATCTAAGAATTAAAAATATAATTTAAATACACGCTATTTAATTTAAGTGAAACTATAGAAATAAATTAGTTAGGACTATGGATCCACTTTTAGCAGTAGATATAATTTAATAAATTCTTTTATTTTATTTTTTTATTGCCCAAATGATTAATTGTATAAATTATTATTATTCTCCTATTAACTTTATAATGGATTAAGTACTTATGTGCCAAAATTTAATTTGTCACAAAAAGTCAAAATACCATTTTACTAAGATATTAAGAATTTATTGTGCTAAACTCCCGTGTTTGTTTGCAATAAATCAAAATTTCAAAATATAAAATATGGATAAAATCAAATAGAAAATAATTTAATTTATATAATTAAAATTATAATTTAATTAAATCATATTTCTACTAAGAGTTTCGCCTTACTCTAACTATTATATATTTAGCTAAGCATAATTGAAATAAAAATAATTGTTAAAATTAAATTGCACATAATCAAAATTAAAATTGCTAAAATTAAAAATAAAAATAAATTTATTTATGAATTAAAATTCAAACTTCGGAAATAAATTACAAAAAAATTAAATACAAAAGAAAAGACAAGAAATTTTGGAGACTAAGCCTTCCATTTCTCACCCCTCTTCTGCACTTATTCTCCTTCTCTCTGATTCTGCTCTCCCTTCCCGATTCCACTTTGATTGCTCCTCTCTTTTCTATTCTCCTTCTTCCTCTCTTGCACTCCTTCGCTGCTTCTTCTATAGGCAGCTAGCAATCACTTCCTCCTCTTTTTTTTTATTTATTATTTTTTTTATCAATAATAGAAGGAAATGGATGGTTGATAGTCAAGTAGCTATCAATTGGCTAGGTGGCTCCACTTTATATTTCTTATTTTATTTTATTTTTTTATTTCATTATAATCCGTGTTTTTTGTCTTCCACTTTCGACTCTAATTTCCTTGAAATATATTTATAATATAAAATTAAAATAAAATTTATATACTATAATTAAATTTAACATAAAATTATATTAACAGAGTATTAATATAATTTATGAGTTACGAGCACATTAACCAACACGATAAGTGAAAAAAAAATAATTTTAACATTTATTAAATATATACTTTCTAGTATTAATCAAAGTAGATTAAGTGAATTAGATTTGATTGTATTTATAAACAGCATGATATGTGCTCCCTAAAGAAACACCTCAATGCTTGTAAAATTTCATAAACATTTTTTAAGTTTTCTAGCCACACTTTTGGTGTTGAAAATTATTTTTGTCCAAAATTTAATAACTTTTAAACTGGCTCTAAATTAAGATGAGAATGAAGCTATCTGCACTTTAAATTTTACTCTAAATACTATAATTTTTAATAAAAATATTATTACAAAAATACCTTTAACGTAATTTATCAATTAGGACAATTCAATTTAAGTAATAGAATATTATTATTCTTGACACCATTTAAACATTCTCACTCAATTCAATTATCATATTATAACCTATATTCTTTCTTAAATATCAAATCTAATTCGCGATTGTAAGAGAAGTGTTAAAGGTTAATAAATACCATATAAACTGCCAACTACGGAAACGTAAAGATAATTTTTGTTTTTCCATAAAAGACAAGTAGCAGATCATTCACAGAACTTAACATGTGTTGTTTAATAATTAATTTCATTGGTTAAAGTGATACGAAGGAGTCATACAACTGTATAAAAAACTTAAAAGGTTCAGATATGGGCTTTGTGTCCCTATTTTTTTCATAAGTAAATTTTAAGGACGAAATTTTAATGACATGATTTAGTAACATGTTATGATTATATGTATAGATGTATGAATATGATATGACTAAATGAGTTATAAGGTGCAACTGTGAGTCAACATATGTGTATACTTTCCATTAAGTGCTCTGCACATGCGTATTGGCAATTAGATTGCTTTGCCCATTGATGTTTATCCCACGGGGTATGACATGTTTTTCCCCTGCTCTATTTGCACCAAGATTACCTTGGTGAGTATGACGGTGATTTTACTTGGGTACCGTTTGGTGATATTTTGTCATATATGGTATATGTCACATCCTTAGGCCGGATGGATTGAGTGTCGCGGCCTGGCTTGGGGCCTTGTGCCGAGACTTGGCGACAACATGGGCGTGCCGTGAGTGGCACGAAAGCAAGGCATGTCTGGCGCGCGGGCTGGGGTGCGACAGCAAGCGGACACTGCGGATTGGATGCGGGGACACGCGACAACAGCGGACTCATGAGCGTGCGTGGGTGACGCGCGCAACATCTCGCAAGCATGCGGCACTGAGTGCGCGGGCGCGGGGCGCTGGACGCGCAAGTGCAAGGCGCGTGGATGCAAGAGGCATGGGCGCGCAGGACGCGAGGGCATTGGGCACAAGCAGTGCGCGAGCGTGGCCAAGGGATGCGCAAGCGCAGGGCACTGCGGTGCGGCACAGGCATGCTGGCCAAGTCTTGGGCCATGAGCGGGATGGCACAAAGCTAAGCATGGGTTGTGGAATGGGCCCGAAAGACAAACATGAGTGGGAGACATGGCCTTGGAACACATGGCTAGAAATGTGGGAAAATGGAGGGAAGTGGGTAGCAACAGTTACGGCCCACAACATCCTCACTTGTAGGCCTATGGGTAGCGGTCACCTTGTTCCTAGGGGGTGTGGAGTTGTGCTCCTCTATGTATGCTTAGTGGGCACCTAGTTTTGTGGGTAATGGACCGAGGTGGCGCGAGGGCAGAGCGCCACCTTACCCTAGCAAATGGGGTTGTCATTTGCAATGTATATAAGCCTAAGTGGGCATGTGTTGAGGGTGGCAATTTTTGGGAGAGAGAGTGACATCCTCTAAGCACACAAAGCTTATCCTAGGTTGTAACTTTTCTTATTGAAAGAAATAGAAAAATTGGAGGGCGGTGTCTCCATAAAGCAAACTTGTGCGTGTTGATTTCTATTTGTTAGGGTGAGGAATTTTCAACAAATGGCGTGTGAAACAACGAGGGACAAGTTGGCTAGATTGGAAGCTGCGATCGGGAACTTATCGCCCCATTCGGATAGTTTGGCAGTCATGATGGAAGTTAACTCAGCGGAATTGGCAAATCTAAAACTTGCTCATGAGGGATTAGCAAGGGATGTTGCTGGAAAGCTTGCCTCGATTTTGGATGATGTTGCCACCTTGGCAGGTGAACTAAGGGGTAGTATTGGAGCGCTTGAGAATGATGTGGGGTTACTAAAGCGTACGGTTGGCAAGCCATCATTGCGTTCGGAGGCAGGGCCTGCGAAGATCAACGTGCCTAAGCCAAAGTCATTTATAGGTATGCGCAATGCCAAAGAGTTGGAGAACTTTCTATGGGATGTGGAGCAATACTTTAAAACTGCTCGGGTGCATAAAGGTGAGCAAGTTTCCATTGCTAGTATGTATCTAACGGGAGATGCGAAACTCTGGTGGCGAAATAGGCTCCTGGAGGATGCCAAAGCACAAAGGCAACCTATCGAGAGTTGGGAGTCACTCAAGTGAGAGTTGAAGGGTCAATTCTTACCAGGCAACGCGAGTTGGATTGCGCGTGAGAGCTTGAAAAAGCTTAAGCAAACTGGTTCCGTCCGAGATTATGTCAAAGAGTTTAGTTCGTTGATGCTCGACATCAAGAACATGTCCGATGAAGACAAGCTTTTCAACTTTATCTCAGCTTTGCAACCTTGGGCGCAAACCAAACTGCAGAGGCAAGTGGTGCGAGACTTACCTTCAGCGATTGCCGTTGCGGATGGTTTGGTGGATTTTAGGATTGCGGGTTCTTCTCCCTCGCAATCTAAAAAAGGAAAGGATTCGGGAAGAATCAGCCCCTCTAATCGTGGTGGCGGGAGAAAAGAGGGTGGCTCAAAGAAATCTAAACTGGGAGATTCGCAAGAAAAGAAAAGCTTGGGGTGTTTCATTTGTGACAGACCATACAGGGCAAAGGATTTCCCGAAACGCGGCAAGATCAATGCAATGGTCAAGGAAACGGAGGTGGAACCTTCAGTGGACGAGGCAAGTGCTTCACGGGTAAACCCATTACAGTTGGTGAATGTCCTTACGGAGGAAATCGTGGCCAACGACACCAACCAAGGGCTGATGGTGACAATTGTATGGGTGAACGGGCGTGAAGTGCAAGCTATGCTTGATACGGGAGCCATGGCTAACTTCCTAGCATCGCATGAGGTGTTGCGCTTGGGATTGGGAGTAACCGCGGTGGGCAGCAAGGTGAAGGCTGTCAATGCTGCAAGTGTGGGTATTCAAGAGGTCACTATTTGCTTCTTGAGAGTTAGAGCATGGGAAAAATAGGTAAAACTCACTATTATGCCTCTTGATGATTTCGACCTAATTCTTGGAATGGAGTTTTTTGTTGCCGCTATGGTACAGGCGATGCCTTATCGGAAGTGCATCATTATCATGGGCTTAGAGACGTCGTGTGTGGTACCATGCCAATTTCGGATTCATGGCAGATTGGAACCATCACTCCAATCTGCAAAGCAATTTGCGAAAGGGTTGAAAAAGAAGGAGAACTCATTCTTGGCAGCGTTGATTGAACTAAAAGCGGATCAGGTTGTGGAGGTACTTGATGACTACACCGAGGTGTTGAATGAGTTTGCAGATGTAATGCCGCCGGAGCTCCCTCGAACCCTACCACCAAGACGTGCAATAGATCATCAGATTGATCTAGAACCTGGTGCAAGACCCCCTGCACAGGCTCCCTACCGGATGGCACCTTCGGAGTTGGCGGAACTTCAGAAACAATTAGATAAGTTGCTGGATGCGCGGTTCATACAACCATTTAAGGCACCTTATGGTGCACCGGTATTGTTTCTCAATGGGCCGGACATCCGGGAGTGGAGAGGATGATGGCGCTGCTGGAGCGTTCATACTTCTGGCCAAACATGGAAGATGACGTGCGGTTATACGTCAAAACTTGTCTAGTTTGCCAACTAGATAAGACGGAGAAAAGGAGGCCAGCGGGGCTTCTACAGCCGTTACCAAATCCGGAGAGACCTTGGCAGTCCGTTTCGATGGATTTCATTTCGAGAATGGCTAAAGCGGAAGGGCAGAAATCGATCCTTGTGGTGGTCGATCGGTTTTCAAAATACACAATATTTATGCCCGCACCTCATGCTTCCCTAGCGGACAAAGCAGCGGAGCTGTTCTTTAGGCATGTGGTGAAATACTTTAGGGTTCCAGAAGACATTATTAGTGATCGGGATGCTCGATTCACTAGCAGGTTTTGGACAGTGCTCTTCAATTTAATGGGGACGGATTTGAAGTTTTCTACTGTCAATCATCTTTAGACAGATAGACAAACGGAGAGGGTGAACGCACTATTTGAAGAATATTTGTGGCACTACGTGAGAGCAAGCCAAAAGAATTGGGTGGATTTGCTGGACGTGGCTCAGTTTTAATACAACATCCATCATTCTTCAGCAACGGTGATAAGCCCAGCGAATCTGGTTATGGGGCAACAACCAATGACTCCCCACGAGGTGGCAAAACAGCACACCGGCGGGAAATGTCCGGCGGCATACCGGTTCACGCGAGACAAGCAGGAAATGATCGAGGAGGCCCTTGACAGCTTGGCAAAGGCGTCGCGGTGAATGAGGAAGTATGCGGATGCGGGGAGGAGGCCATTGGAGGTCAATGTGGGCGACGAGGTGTTGTTAAAATTGACTCCACATATTTGGAAGAAAATCAGTAGCAAAACAGTGCATCGAGGGTTACTGCCCAAATATGATGGGCCATTGGAGGTGGTCAAGCGGGTAGGTCAGGTAGCGTATCGGTTACGGTTACCCGAAAGGTTGAAGATCCATCCTACATTTCATGTGAGTTTCCTCAAGTCGTTTAGTGAGGACTTGGTCGATAAAGGGCGCTAACAGACCAAGCGAGCTCCATTGGTGATCCGAAAACAATATGACAAGGAAGTGGAGAAAATCCTTGATCATAGGACGATGGGGCAAAGTAAAAAGAATCGGAGAATGGAGTATCTGGTTCAATGGAAAGGCGGCAACGAAGCGGATGCTAGCTGGGAGAAGGAAACCTCGTTGTGGCAATTTGAGAAGGAGGTTAAGACATACTTAGACTCCCAACCGACGAGGGCGTTGGGTTTTTCTGGTGGGGGAAGTTTGTCACATCCTTAGGCCGGATGGGCCTAGTGTCGCGGCTTGGCTTGGGGCCTTGTGCCGAGTCTTGGCGACAACATAGGCGTGCCGTGAGTGGCACGAAAGCAAGGCAAGTCTGGCGCACGGGCTGGAGCGCGACAACAAGCGGACACTGCGGATTGGATGCGGGGATACGCGACAACAGCGGACACATGAGCATGCGTGGGCGACGCACGCAACATTTCGCAAGCATGCGGCACAGAGTGCGTGGGCGCGGGGCGCTGGACGCGCAAGTGCAAGGCACGCGGATGCAAGAGGCATGGGCGCGCAAGACGCGAGGCATTGGGCATAAGCAGCGTGCGAGCGTGGCCAAGGGATGCGCGAGCGCGGGGTGCTGCGGTGCGGTACAGGCATGCTGGCCAGGTCTTGGGCCATGAACGGGATGGCACAAAGCTAAGCATGGGCTGCGGAATGGGCTCGAAAGACAAGCATGAGTGGGAGACATGGCCTTGGAACACATGGCTAGAAATGTGGGAAAATGGAGGGAAGTGGGCAGCAACAGTTACGCCCTACAACATCCTCACTTGTAGGCCTATGGGTAGCGGTTACCTTGTTCTTAGGGGGTGTGGAGATGTGCTCCTTTATGTATGTTTAGTGGGCACCTAGCTTTGTGGGTAATGGACCGAGGTGGCGCAAGGGCAGCGCGCCACCTCGCCCTAGCAAATAGGGTTGTCATTTGCAATGTATATAAGCCTAAGTGGGCATGTGTTGAGGGTGGCAATTTTTGGGAGAGAGAGTGACATCTTCTAAGCACACAAAGCTTATCTTAGGTTGTAACTTTTCTTATTGAGAGAAATAGAAAAGTTGGAGGGCGGTGTCTCCATAAAGCAAACTTGTGCGTGTTGATTTCTATTTGTTGAAAGCGAAAATTCCTTGGGTGTGCGTTTTGCACATAACCTTCATTGGAGTGTTGAGTGGCTGGTCGAGTAAGGCTCGATGCCATCACAGGCTTGCCGCATCTTGAAAAAAGCCGTGTGACAGTATGTATGATATTATGTTTGCTTAAGCATTGTACTATCCCGCATCGTTAGTGAATTCTTAAACTGGTTTATAAGTCATGGGTTCTCTTAATTAAGTAGTTGCATTTTGGATTACAAAGCCTAATTAAAAAACCATCACAGGCTGTGTGCCCAAAGCTAATAATATCTACTTAGTTGTTGAGTCCAGACTATTACATGCTTTTTGTTCAATGCGAAGTTATGTCATAATATTATGTGTAGGCACTACTTTACTTTTGTATATAAATTGTATCCACTTACTAAATTACAAACTCACTATTTTCTTATTTACATCATTTCTCTTAGGTTTATGCATACAGCTCAATTTATGATAAGTTGAGATTGGGTCATGACATGCATTATTGCATGTTTTTCATTTTGAGCATGTTTCTTGTGTATATGTAAATATTTAAAATAGATGCATGTATAGAGAGATGTAAAATAAGTATATTTTGAGTATGTTTTTGGATGAGGCCCGAATTCTCTTTATATGTTTATAAAGAAGCTTGAGCGTAGTTTTATATATTCATGGACTCAATCGTGTTATGAGTTTTAGATATGAGTGTTAGGCAATGCAGTGACTATTGCATAATTCACCTCGAATCTGACGACATGGTCGGGGATGGGTCTTGAGCCAAGGTCGCCTCCATATAATTCAACTGCTGCTCTCGCTTATGGCATTTTACTAATTTGTTGTCGATATATACCTTCTATTTTCGTGCAGATCATGTTGTGAAATATCTTACTCATAGTGAAGTTCAAAAGCCAAAAAAATAAAAGTAAGCAGCTGCATATTGTTGTTGCCTGAAGATTATCAATTAGAAATACAAATTGAACTGTAGTCCATAACTATGTAGTAATGACGAGAGAAATTTTTCTTTTAAAGAAAATTTATTTCATTTGAAGAGAGTGAGAGTGATATTTTGTTAAAGAGAGATTTGAATGCCTTTTTAATAATAATGAAGGATGAGACAATTTGTACTCTAAAATTATTTTGAACACTTTAATATTTTGTACACTCATATATTAATTTTAAAAATTAAGTTTTACTTTATACACTCTTTAAAATTCTAAAAGATCCTTACTCAAACTATTTAAAGTAACTGATTTTATTTATTTGAAAAATCATAAAGCTATCCAATGTACCTAATTTCAAGAGATTTATTAAATTTTTTACAACAATATAATCAAGTCAATTTATAAACAAATTATTTAACAAAAATTTAGTTATTAATTTTTTTGTTTATTTATGTTTGATATTAGATTTTGCACCCAAAATAACTTGCAATGAAAAAATAATAATAAGAAAAGCTCCATAAATACTAAGAAAAAAAGGTGAAGAACAAGAAGAAGATGAAGAAGAAGAAAAAAAGAAAAGGTCAAGAGCCAAAAACAGGGATGCTTTTAGTACTCTTGTTTACTTTATTTTTGGAAAAAAATAAAAAATAATGAGTGCAAATTTTATTTTATTTATGGAAAAATAAAAAATCTAGATTTCGTTGTTATTCATCTAAATATTGATTAAGATTGTGGAAATAAAAATTTTAAGGTTTGAAGCATGATAATTATATACATTAAACAATGAGTGTGCTATATAAGTATTTTTTTAATAATAATAGTAACCTATAATAAATTGTTCTTAACAGTAATTCATATGATGGTATTTTATAATAGTTTATTTATTAAAATTAGAATTTTAATCTAATTTTCAGAGTATAAATAACCTCCACCATAATAGAATTGTATAAAATGAAATTCTTTGCTTATAATGAAGCATTAAATGGGATGAGATAAGGATTATCTTAGTATTTAATGTACTGTGCATAGTAAAAATTAATTTTTAATATTTACTATATGAGTGTACAAAATAAAATGATATTCAAAATAAAATTTAAATTACAAATAGCCGCCCGACACTCGAAAGATGAAGCACTTCATCAAAAGCATTCTTGAAATCATTGCTCAAGCCGGGCAATTTGATGTCAGCACCTTTTCATTATTTTATATACATATTCATTTTTATTCTCCTCTTCCTTATCCACCAAGTAATTACCGAAATTTCCCACAAGTCAAAGTCTTAAAGTCTTCCCACCTTTACCAAACTCTTTCCAACCACTCACAATGCTTTTTTTTTTTCTTATTTTTGGAAATTATTTGTTAATTGACTCAAATAAAATAATTGAGTCCCCATCATAATTTTCTCTTTAAATAATGCGCTCTTCTCCTAACATCTGTTGTTGGAGCCAATCTTTAAGCAGACCTGTTTTTGGTCGTCCTCTTATATGCATATGCACATTAAATTTCTCTCTCTAATTGAATTTTATTTTCTTTAATTCTATGCAACTTTGCATTTCGGAAATATAATTACTGTTGTTTGATTTTTGTTCGTATATATATATATCAGCTTTCAGTCAAATGGCAGAGTTCGATGGTCGTCCCTTCTTCAGCTGCAGAAATTGTCTCAATCCACTTGCCTTTCACGATGATCTTATTTCCAAAACTTTTAAGGTGACTACTCACTCCACACAATCTTTACTTTTTTTTTTTAAATTAAAATTTTTATTTACTGTTTATCAAGGCAAAACCAAAGTTCTTTTTATTTTCAAAGGGATAAAAGACCTTTTAGTCCTAGAATTTGAGCCAATTATTTATTAATGAGTCCTTATATTTACAAAATAATCCAAAATTAATGTCCTTATTCTTGTATATGGCAGATTAACTTGAGATTTAAACAGTAAAGTCTTCGTAATGTTGAGATCAACTATTTTTATTATTATAAGGATTACGGAAGTTAATTTTATAACTTAACGGGAGTATGATTACAAAAATTATAGATTTGACTTAATAATCCATGCCAAGTGATATAGAGGTAAAAATGATTACAAAAATTATAGATTTAACTTAATAATCCATGCCAAGTGATATAGAGGTAAAATATACTCTATATTAATCTTATGCAATTGAAAATATGTAAAATCATCTTGAAATTTTAAATGTTTTTTTTTTCTTTAATGCTGTCTCTCAAAGTAAATTTAAATATTTTTTAAGGATTAGGTAACAATCTAAAATAATAAATTATTATCCCAAACAACTTAAAAAAAAATATTTTACTCCGTCTTAAATTTTAAGAAACTAGAACTCAAAGTCAATCATTTTCCCATCAAGATATAAACTTTGTTTGGAGGCCACACAACACAATATGGAGTATTACCTCTCTTCTTGTATATTTTTGTTCTCTGAATGGGGTAACCCTTTGATCCATTTGCTGGTGGGCTGGAACAAATTGCTTATAACATTTATATTTTTTTACAATAAATAGATAATTATGATTATTTAGAGGCAAGTTAAAATAAAATCTGGATAAACTATAACTTATTATAATGTGAAATTTATTATTATTTATAGTTGGTCAAATTGAGATCATAATTTTTTAATTACATGAAAGTTATTTCTAAATAGAATACTATAATAGAGAGGTTTTACTATATTATAATCCTGTTTTGCATATACTTTTGAATTCCATCATAAATATATTGTATACATAAGATTTTAATTTCTTCTTAAAAAATTAGATCCAACAACTATAAAAAGTAAGACGGGGCGATTAGCATAAACTCTAGGCACTACTCTTAATACATATATATTTTCTAAGTTTTTGGTACAGCTATGAAGAGTATCCTAAGGACTAAAGGGAATTCAGCCTACCATATGTGTGTGTGTGTGTGTTTTAACTTTTGGATATTGGTAAATAGGCAGCAACAGGACCGGCCTACATGTTTAGTAATGCAATGAATGTAGTTCTGGGGAGAAAGGAGGACAAGCAAATGATAACAGGCATTTACACAATTGCCAAAATCTATTGCAGCAATTGTGGCCAGGAATTGGGTTGGCATTATTTGCGAGCTTATGATCTCAAACAAAAATGGAAGGAAGGCAATTTCATTCTCGAGAAATTCAAGATGCTTAAAGAATACTAGTAGCCCTCTATTTTATTACAGCAAAATAATGCCATCAAAGCAAGTTTTCAAGTTCTATGGAAGTATGTATGTATGTGTGTGTGTATACATACAATTTATGTATGAATATGCATCTTGGACTTGGGAGAAAATCTGTGTACTCCATGCACTTCTTTCATTAGATGTATGCATATAATAAGAATTTATTGAAAGACAGTGTATACATGAAGGGGAATCAAATTTTTCTCGTGTCTTAAAGTTATTGTTAAGTTGTACGTTGTCGCGATGTTCTATTAAAGTTTGGTTAACTGCTTCGGTCTCTTCTATTTACATGACAACTTTAAGGGAAATTTGTTGTGTACTTAGAAGTTAGAAATAGAGCTGCGTTACTTCCTCTTCAATTTCCTATTAAATCAGTAAAAGATTTATCATTTAGATAATCATTCTTAGGTATGAGTTTGTCTCTTAGAACATTGTAAGGGGATTTTTCAGTGAAGTTCTTGTACAACTCTTTACAATATTACAAAGGGCTAATTCAATTAGGGATAGCAATGGGTACTATTCGTTGAGTGTAAAAAATTTAAGTTACTGAACCCACCTGCAATCGGTTGTGGGTTTTAATAATTATCAAATCTATTCGCAATTTGTAATTTTTTTTTTTTTTTTGCGATTTTCACATTTAAACTCAGAAATATTAAAAATACTTTTAGTAATACCTAGACAATTTAGATTATGTAATTCACACTAAAAATTTATGACAGTAGCTTAAAAATCTGCATTAATATTTAGTTATAGATTTTATCAATGTAAATGAGCAATTAAATATCAACATTAAAATAAATACACAAAATATATTAATCTAACAAAAAATAATTCTGTTATAGGCAAATCATTATCAGTAAGATCAATTGTTTGCTTCATCTTTTAATCAATATATAAGTATTGCCAATAATATTAACAAGTAAATTTTAAACAATAACTGTTGGCAATTAATTAAACAAATAAAGAATCCAACTTTAGAAAGCAATCATTAGGTTCAAATTATTATAGCAAAACAAAAAAAATAATAATCAAATTAAAATAAAAATATTAGTAATATTGAACTTAAAAATTATAAAATTTCTAATTACTAAAAGCTTTAGGGCAACGACGGCGGTGAATTAGGTTAGGTTTAGCAATTCGAAAGACTAGGTCAGAATAATAGCTTTGGACTATATATATTGTAATTATTTATTTTAGTGTAATATTTATTATTAAAATTCAGAACATAAATAATTAAAAAAAGTGTTCGTTGATAGACACCGGCACGAGTATCCACTAGATTTTTTCTATGTGTGGGTTTGGCGGGTTGCAGTGATAAACTATAAAGCGTATCACTTATAACCTTTCTTTAAATATTACCATTATTGAGTGTAGAGGTAAGCAAGGGTCATTTATGTAGAGGATTGTTCCCAATTAATAAGTTATTAACACAAAACACACAAAACATATAAACTAACTGGTAGCAAAGATTGAATTAAATGCCCTATATAGACTTAATGAAATTAAGTCAAACTTTCTAGATTTACTAAGGACACACTAACAAACATTCACAAAAATTTTGGGGGGATTTGGAGTTGATTTGCTATGTAAATTAAACTAAAGAATTTAAAGTAGAAAATATAAAATTATAGAAAATCATTTTAAAGAGTTTGAATTATGATGCCAAATATGGTTAAGGAATCATTGTCCACCACTAAATATTGGATTTTGGTTGATTACCAGAATCATCATTCACTTTCTTTTGAAAATAACAACCTTAAGATAATTACAAACTCAAATATCTTGATCTTTACTTACTTAATTGTCAAGTAACATAGGCTCTTTACTTCATCTCTTTTCAAGAAACAATCTAGAGTAAGCTTTCTAGATTTAATTTAATGAAAGCATTATAGTCAAGAAAGATATAGGTTGAATCAAGAAACAATCACACAAGCTTGGTTTATTTATTTTGAATTATATTCCAGATGCAATCAAATGAAAATATCCCATAATCTTGATCATAATCTGCCACTTAGGTTTAATTCTTTGACAATCACGGATCAAAAAACCTAAATTAGTAATCAAATCACCGTCAAATTCATCTAATTGGCCTCCTAAACAAAGAAGATAGCAATTCTTGAATACTTAAATCTGCTAAATATAAAATTTTCTAGAGAAAGATGAAGAAATTCGGATTCTAAATCTTTGTTAATAAAAATCCATGTCAAGTGTTTTGAAATCAACTCTAATCAATAAAAAGGATACTCACACATATTTGCACTATTGAATATCAAATTCATCAAAGAAACCTAAACAAAAAACTAGAGAAAGAAAGGCTCATTGATTGAATTATGGCTATGACAGCTAAGTCTTCTCTCCAATTTACCTATTCCTCTCTTCTTTGCGTTCTTCTGTCCTTTGGAACTGATTCTTCACGTTTTTTTCTCCCTCTTGGGCATTTAACTTGTTGCCTTTATATGGAATCACTGTCCTAATCCTTCTAGAACAAGTGAAACTTGTTTTTGACCTCCTTTTTCTTGTAAGAATATGATTTTAACCCATGAAAATAGGTACATGTGGCAAAATAACTTCAAAATTAGTTTCTATGGTTGGCTCAATCAAGCAATCCCACTAGTCCTTCAAGAATTAATCTTTATGGCCCAAATTTAATCCTCAACCTTAGGCTATGTGTTGGCACGCATGATTGGATTGGACTAATTATTAAGATTAGATTAGATTAGATTTAATTGGATTAGACTAGATTATATAATGATGTCTTATGTTTGGTACAGTATTGAATTAGACTATATTAAATTATTTTTTAAATAAAATTAAATAGTATTTAAATTGACATTTAAATATAAATATGAACAATTTGTAAATATTTAATAATAAAATAATTATTAATTTTAATTTAAAAGACAATTAATTAAAATTAAATATATAGAAAATTAGTTATTGGGTAATCATAATTATAATAAACAAATATAAATTAATTTAGGTTAAATTAAATTAAATTAAAATTTATTTAAACATTTAATTTACTTTTTATTAAATATTTTAAATATATTTTATTTTATCAAAAAGTTAGAAAATAATATAAAAGCAACCAATTGCTAGTACTATTAATTTTCATAATTAATTTTAATATAGTGATTATTAAATTAAATATTACATTAAATGTTCAAGTAATAATTAATTAAATAGACAATTGCTTGTAAATTAACCCTAACTAAACCCATGTTTCAATTGGGACTGCTAATCCCATGATCTTTGAATTAAATTGAAATTTAGTCCCATAATCTAACCCAAAGTGAAACTTGCCAAACATAGGATAAATAATTAGTCCAAAAATTAAACCAATCCCACACTTAATACTAGCTCCCAAACATAACCTTAGTGTATGTCTAATATAGCCTAATAAAGTAAATTAAGCCCAAAGATTTGTCCAAGAAGCAACCAAAATGACAAAATCCATGAAGTTGTAATTTGGCTATTCTTCACACTAATTTGTAACTTTTCTATTCCTTTTTATTTCTTTGGATTGAAAACTCTTAAAAAGATAAATAAAGATTCAAGAAGTTCATAAAAATATGAAATAATTACAAAGAAAGTAATAAAAATTGATGTGAAATTAAGCATTTATCATACATGTTCATGGATAACTTTACTGTCCTTAGGTTAAATTGGCACTTTAGAAAGCACAGAAATAAGCACTAATCATTTATTTTTTTTTGATTTTATCCTTTATTAAATATAAGAATTTGTCATGTTTTAATTTCCTAATAAATAAATGCTTTTTTGGGGGTTAATTATTGATGATAAAATACTTTTTTTTTTTCATGAAGAGTGAATTGTACTATTTTTCCCAAACAATTACAGCAAAAAAAATTCTAGAATACATAAGATGTCGTACAACTAATACATGTATGATATGTATAACTAAATTTAATATATCCACCATTTGAATGGTAGTTTTTCAAAATAAATACACACATATCATAATATCATTTACTTGTTGTATAACTAACATATTACTTCTGATATATTCTATAATTTCTTAGACAACAGAGTAATAACAATGGTTACACTTGCCAAATCTTAGGTGGCTTTATATATATTTGCTATGATGCACGTAGTTAACTTATTATTTCCCTTAACAATGAAATTGTTGTTTAAGTTAAATCAAATTTTTGCATATATTCTCCCTCAAATGACTCAAATCCAGTAGTGATATATTGATTGTAGGTTTCAAAAAATTTTAATCCAATCGGTTAATTTATTGAAATGATCTGGTTGAATTGAATTGAATGGATTGAATTAAATATTGAACTACCGTATGGTTATTATTAGAAAAATAATATTTGAACATAAACAACTCATCATTTTTTGTGATACATCGTGGCATTAACAATAACTCTATTTTTGTTTTGATGGTATTTTCATGTTTGAATGTCAATGCACTTTTTAATAATATTATTTAAATAAGTAATAGGCACATGACAAAAAGAAAATTATTAGAAGAGCGCGTAGTCTTTGTACAGATATATTTATGTGCTGAGCTAGTACGTCCGTTATTACATTCGAATGGTAAACATTTTACATGTACATTGAACATACGCGTTTCACGCGCTAGTAAATCCGCGCGTGGGACATTCTCGACTTCAACCAACAACTTCCATTTGTGTGATTTGACTCTCGAAACAGTGCAGAAAATCCTCTCACGGCTCTTCCTCTCTTCGAGAAACCCCAATCATAAACCTCAAATACCATTCTCTCAGAAGTAAAAAAAAAAAAAAAAACACTTAGCAGAGTAGAGAACAAAATAAATTGAAATTAATTAAAAAAAATTTACCCCTTACTCTCCCCCCTCCAGTAATGTCAACTTAATTTCTGTGTCATTTAAGCCACGGCTTACAACTTCAAGGTTCAAGTTTACATTCCTCAAGTAAAGAATACAACCTTTCTTAATTTTTCCAAAATATTTTTCTTTAATTTACTCCAAGTGGGTTTTATTTTCTATTTATTCTTAATTTATCTGTGATTAAATACTAATCGTGTCGTTATCAAATCCATTTGTTTATTTATTCAAGGTCCTTTAAATCTTACGTGGAATCTTTACTCATTCTTATAAGCCAGTTTGGTCTAATCTTGCACGCTAACGCTTGCATCTGATCTTTCATACCTCGGCAGATTTTGCTTCATCATCATCATCGTCACTGAATTTCTGTAGGTGAAGTTTTTTAAACCCTCTCTGTTCACTTTCTTGTGCTTGTTTTGTAAATACCCACTTAAATTCTGCATCTGTAGGTGGGCACTAGGGAGGTTTTTAAGTTGATTAATGGCAGCCGAATTGGTGGGTCCAAGATTATACGGCTGTTGTAATTGTCGAAATCATGTTGCCCTTCATGATGATATAATTTCCAAGGCCTTTCAGGTTCATCACTTTAACTTCTAATAATATTTTATTTGAATTGCATCCCTTCTTTAATGATGTTTATTTTATCTGATCGCTCGAAAATTTTAGGTCTATCGAAAGTTTGCAGCTTTACAATATAGGAATTGAATTGAAGCTTTTGTTTTTGCAAGAATTTTGTATGTGTTAATCTGATCATTTTAACTTCAGTGATTGGGGTTGTGGGCAGTTGTTTTAGTCCAATATTGTTTTCCATAATTTTGTTTAGGGAAGAAATGGTAGAGCCTTTCTGTTCTCCCACGCGATGAATGTTGTTGTAGGCCCAAAAGAAGACAGGCATCTCTTGACTGGTCTCCACACTGTTGCCGATATCTATTGTTCTGATTGTCGTGAAGTTTTGGGTTGGAAGTATGAACGAGCTTTCGAGGCATCGCAGAGGTACAAGGAAGGGAAATTCATATTTGAGAAGTCGAAGATTGCTAAGGAGAATTGGTAGCACTGCTTAAGTCATCAGGGTCCTAATTCGTTCATTCCTGTATGTTGATGCAAGCATATTGATGCTTCATGATTGTCATCTTGCACAGCAACTTCTCATGCATTTGAAAATTTGTCATTGTTTCTCACTAGTCATTCTTGCCACGCACTGTGTTCCAATGATCTTTAGTGGATCAGCAATTTCTCTGTTAATAAAATTGTGATATAAATTCAGAATCTTGCAATGTTGAAGAGGTTTCTTTCCTTTGTTCTCTTGGTCATAGTATTATATGGGATGTTGGAGAGTGTAAATGTTTCAATTCAGTCTGAACTTTGTATAAAATATATATTTAGATCAGCTAATTGCACATGTTTGTGAATTGACATATACACATGTACTCATATGATAGTTCAGTAAAGTTCTAGCTTTTCTGTTTTCAGACATTCACAATTCAAACATGTCTTTAGCAGTTATTTTATTAATTTAGATGATTATATTTTGTAGATTTCATTATGATTGCATTGTAAAGTATAGCGATCTTCGCTTTTCTTATGGTAAATAGTGGAGGACTTCTTTTATATTATGTTAGTGATGTTAAATGATAATTGTAGCTCATGCTTGTTTAACATAATATTCTCAAAACAGATTTACTACAGTGGCCTTTGAATTGAACGGTCTGTGGAGTTAGGCCAATCCTTTTATCTGCTATGCTTTTGTTCTTTTGAGTGAGGAAATGATAGCATCTTTGGTAACTAGATTGCTTCGGTGTGGGTATTCTTGCCATGTTGTCTGCAAAAACAATGTATGTGCATCACGGACTTTGTTACATTGTAAATAAGCTGATTGCATTAGAAGAAAATCAGCAGGGACTGGCAATTTCATTTATTTTAATGAAGCTTTCATGTCAAATTGCAGTGGGTTAAAGCATTGATACCATGATCTGCACTAGCAGCTGGCAGGCCTTCAAGGCAAGTCTGCCAACAGCTAGGCTGTGTAAAGTCATCTCATATCTCTCTTTAGAATTAAGCAACGATGTAAACCATGCATCCCGGATTCTTGTTCAATGATAACATGTTTTATTTTTAACATATCAGAATGTTACCATTTACTGTGTTTGTGAGGAAGATTAATGATATGAGTCCGAGCTTCAAGGACAAAATTCATCCCTGGATGAAGTTAGATTCATTCAATCTTGAATTTTATTGCAAGGTCAATTCCAAGTAAGGAAAATCGCGGTATGTTTGCCGTTTGTAGCTTACCTTTTAGATGCTTGCCCTGAAAGTGTTTTCACCAGTTACTTTTCTCTCTTTTGGTTCTATGAAGCTTAAGAAATTGAAAACTCAACTACCAAAACTGCAGCAGATGTACTTTGGCAAATGCCAAATTTTTTCACAGGGGATACAGCTTGGCTTCTGGTAATTATTTTTTCCTTTTAAATGAGACAAGTATATGCTAAATTTGTGAGCATAACTCAAACTTTAAAATTTGTATCAGTTTAAAGATTTTATCAGTTAAACAAGCTACAGTAAACCTTTCTACAGAGATACTCTATATAGGAATTTTACTCTCTGTAGTGATACTTTATATAGGAATAATTTTTATATAGTTATAAAAAATTTTGGTCTTAATTTGAGCTAGTTATGAATAAAAATAAATTTCATATTGTAATAAGTTACAATTGTTTTTAGATCCCGTCTTAAAGCATTTGCCTCTATATGGTAATAATTATTTGTAGTAGAAGATTCAAGAGACGTTTAAACACAATTTTAGATATAATATTCTGACCATTAGATTAGATCTAATTAAGGATTGAGATTAAAGATGATATGATTTTTTTTTTAATTTTAAAAACTAACAAATTAATATAGTGCGTCCCTCTATTATAACAAATTATTGCTTATTCTTCTCTGTCTTGCATATTATATTTCCTCTTTTGTCACTTTTTAATTATTATACCTAATTTATTAAATAATTTTTCTCTCTTTTTTTTTTTTTTGTTTTTTTTTTTTTATTGTAGCAGCTGCGCCACATCTTAGTATTGTGATCCACTAAGTGCCTTTTTTATACTTGGTGGATCACAATATTGAGATGTGATGACAAAAAGGAGGAAATAATTTAATAAGATAGGCATGATAATTAAAAAGTGATAAAAGAGAGAATATAATAGGTAAGAGAGAGAAAAACCAATGATAATTTATTATTATATGGGCATCCACTATATTAATTTGTTAGCTTTAAAATTAAAAAAAGATCATTTAGCTTTTTTCTCAACTCTTAATTAGCTTTAATCTAATAGTCATAATATTGTATCTAAATTTTTATTTGAAAGTGTATCTTTTGAACCTGTCTTTTATTTGTAGATTGTAAAAGTTATATAATAAGTTATATTAAAGGTTTAAGATAAAATAAAATATTTTTCTAAAGTTGTTTGAAATAATAATTTATTCTTTAATGTTGGATGTATGTATCAGGTTATTGAAACCGGGAAAATTATATATTTGCCTCTCAAATATAGTTAAGAAACACTTACGTCCAACTCAAATGAGATGCGATATTTACCCTTTAAATTTGGAAATGCCACCCTTAATCTTCTTGCACTAACAGAAGTTGCTATGTTATGTTAAATTAAAATAAAAAGTCCATATTACCCCTAATCAAATTGATTTATTTTACAAATCGTAAATATCCATTAAATTAAAATATTATTTGTGTGTGATATAAAATATTATACTTGCTACGTTAAGTTAATTGCCTTTTTAAAAAAAATTTATAATTTTGACATAAAGATAAGCAATTTGTATATTGCAAAATCTTCATTTTATTCCATTTTCAACTCATGGATTATATATTAATTTTATTTCTTACATAAAACAATATATTCTCTCATTGATAACAATAAACTAAGCTTCACCAAACCTTCAAATAATTCATTCTCCAATTATTTATATTTTTCATTTTAAAAGAAGAAAATATAAAAATAAATAAAATAAAAAATAAAAAGTACATAAATTAGGTAATTAACTCAACTTATTAAGGATAATATAGTCATAACACATATAGAATATTTTATTTTCAAGAATGTTTGTAGTTTTTAAAATAATCTCCAGTGAGGTCGCTCCGGTGGGCTATTAGGTGAGGCCAACACTGAGAGCTGTCCATCTCAACACATATTATCCATACTCCCAACTAAGTAGACCCTAGTGCCCCTCACTCGAGGTCCCAAAGGAACCTCGAGCAGGTCTGTTAGATATTGGTGATGCACAAATAATGAAGCATAAAGGTATTGCAAAAGATTTGGTCGATTTTACATGGTTTGAATCTCAATACAATAATCCTTCACGGATTAGACTTGCGTGCTAACGAGCAGGATCTGAAAGATACTGTTGCCACTCTCTTACTTGAAACCTACTTACAGAATTACATGCGCAAGCCTTCCTTGTAAGCTAATCCACAGACCCAGCCTTACTCAAATAGGGGTTGAAATTTCATCTTCGCCAAAAAAATACTGGATTTGTCTGCATACCATTAGCAACTTTTACACGAATTTTCAAGTGGATGAGATCGGTCGAGTGGTCTCAGTTGGAGATGGGATTGCACGTGTTTATGGATTGAATAAGGGGCAATATGAACTTTTTATTATTATTTAATAGAGTATCTAAACTCTTGTTAATGCAAGGAGTTGAGTGTGATGTTTTCAAATTTGTAAGGAGGTAAGTGTCATAGCCCATTTGAGTTTGGATTTAAATGTTTTCCTTTTGAAGCTGTGTCTACCTCTTTTATTAATGTTTGTATATTAGATTTCACTTTTTTTATTAATTAATTATCAATGTTACACATATTTTAGCACTATATTGCTTTAACTATATAATTCAAAACGATAATTTTTGTATCTACACCTCCATTAATGAAGAAAGTGAAATCTAATATACAAACATTAATAAAAGAGATAGACATAATTTTAAAAGGAAAACATTTAAATCCAAAATGATAATTTTTGTATCTACACCTCCTTTCAACTATAATCTCCTTATCGCAAAAAAAATTAGTTGGTCCATGAGTATAGATGATATGGATTTAATTGGGAAGTTTCCAAATTGTACAAGCAAAGAATTCAAATGTACAAAAACTAAAGAGGCATAATGATAATAACCAATAAGAGACAAATTTGAAAGCTCCTATTTCCATTTCATTTCTCTGTGAATTTGTAAATAGCTGACGAAGGATTGGTTGCTATTTATGGAAGCGATTAAAACGCTTTGAGCAAGGGAAGCAATTAACTAGCTTTGAGTTACACCTTACAGTTGTCTTTGAACAAATAGCAACACATTCATCGGATCTCATGGTGTTGTGTGCAACATTAATTGTGAATTAATTAGTGAGATGCACATACACAAAAAATTATGTAGCTATTTTTGTAATTTATTTTCTAAAGTCATTAGTATGAAAATACACATTACTTTTATCAAAGGGTGAAAAGACATATCTTATAATACTCCCTCTTAGATATCCACCACTTGATGATAATTGTTTAACCTTTGCTTAGGAAAAACCCTTTGGGAGAAAAACCACCAAGAAAAAGAAATAAAATTCAAGAAATCATAAAGTGGCACTGGACATGTTTCAAAACTGACTCGTTAAAAACCTTTGTTAGTAAAACCCAGTGAATAAAAACCTAGACAAGGAAAAACGAGTACAGTGCACATGCATGCGTCTAGCTTATTTGTCGAAGTTCTTCGCAATAAAATTATGCTCTCTTAGATTGGTGCTACCTTTGATGACTGCTCATCTTGATAGTAACAAATATCAACTTGATAGTCTATTCAATCGGTGTATGTCGATCCCATATGCTATCTTCTCCAACATTGATGTAAGTAGAGCTTTAGTTAATATATTGGGATAAAAACCCAGTGAGATAAAAACCTAGACAAGAAAGAAAGAGTACAGTGCACATGCATGTGACTAGCTTATTTGTCGAAGTTCTCGCAATAAAAATTATGCTCTTTCATATTGGTGCTACCTTTGACGACTGCTCATCTTGATAGTAACATATATCAACTTGATAGTCTATTCAATCGGTGTATGTCGATCCCATATACAGATACTTGATCCAAGGTATCATATCTAAATACAATTGGTACTCTGATGTATGTAGCCTAATGCACTAGACCGGATATAGCATTTTTATTAACCTGTTAGTTAGATTTAGTTCTAAACCAACCAAAAAACAATGGAATGGTTTTAATCATATTTTTCGTTATCTTCAAGGAATAATTGATTTGGGAATATTTTATTTTAATGAACTAACAAAATATTCAAGTCTAGTTGTTTATGTTGTTGCACGTTATTTGTTTGATCCCAATAAAGCTCGTTCACAAATAAGATATCATTTTACTTTTAATGGTATAGTGATTTCTTAAAAATCTACAAAGAAAACTCTTGTTACTATATCCTCTAACCACTCTGAAATCCTTGCATTGCATGAGGCAAGTCGAGAATGTATATGATTACGGTTTGTCGCCCATCATATTCAAAGTATTTGTAAACTATCCTCAAGATAGACGTCCCGACAATAATCTATTAAGATAATGTTACTTGCATAGCTCAATTCCGAGAGCAATACATTAAAGGAGACATACAAAGCATATATCACCTAAGTTCTTCTACACTCATGAGCTCTTATAAAGCAAATATGCTCTATGGATCATTTTGCCAATGTATTAACTAAAGCTCTACTTACATCAACGTTGGAGAAGATAATTCATCATCCTCTTTAGAATAGAATAAAATCCTTTTAAGGATCAAGTGACTGTACTACCATTCGAAAACTTAATAGGTAACATTTATTTACATAGAATTATGTTAAAATTTTCTCACTATAAATTAGGATTGTTCTCAGTCAGTAGTTTGAGACGGTACTTAGTGTTCCCCAAACCTTTCATTTCATATTCTTTCTTAAAGTAGTCAGCAGTCTTTTGGAGCTCTTTAGGAGTTCCAATCAAATTCACATCATCAACATAGACTGTAATGATAGCAAAGCCAAATTCTGACTACTTTATTAAAGTAAATGGGCAATTAGGATCATTAACATATCCTTCCTTTAACAATTATTCACTGAGACAATTAAACTACATATGTCGGGATTGCTTTAACTGGTGAAAAGATCTATGTAGTTTTAAAAAATATAAACTACGATGAAGTAATTAACAACCTTTTGGCATGTTAAATCCTTCAGGGATTTTCAAATATAGATATTGGTGATAAGTAACCCACATAAATAAGTTGTCACCACATCCACAAGACGCTTTTCAAGTCTTTTAGATAAATGCAAACCAATTAAAAATTAAAGGTAACTATAAACATAATGGGAGAATATTTCTCCCGATAATCAATACCAAGTCTTTGCAAAAGTCCTAGTGCAATGAGCCGCTTTATATCTTACGAACTTGTTTTTTTCATTACATTTCCTTGTACATACCCATTTATACTCAACAAGTTTAACACCTTCTGGTGTTTGGACTAAAGGTCCAAATACATTATATTTGGCTAAAGAAGTCAATTCTGCCTTGATTGCTTCTTTTCACTTAGGCCAATTAGGTCCAGTCTACATTTAGGCCAATCAAGTCCGATCTACATTCATCAATGGATTGTGGATCTTGATCATTTACAACGTCAGTTGTTACTAAAAACAAAACACATTATCGATGACTATCTCTTTACAATCCGACATCTATGTCGTATTTGTAAAGTTCACTGACTTTTCTTCATTTTGAGTCATTTCTTGAGCATATACCTCTTTAAGAGTTTTTTCAGGGTTCGTGATCTCGTAAAGTACTAGATGCCTTTTTAGAATAATTCCGTTAAGTAAGATCAACAGAAATTTCATTATTTTTGGATTCATCTGCCTATTTGAGATCTTGTAACTCATTCTTGAGGTAGTATATCATAAAGTCTTTGTTTTCTTCATAGATATTTTGCATTTCTATAATAATTTGCTCATTTTTGTTTTGAGCATCATTTGCGGCAAGACCATGATCTTTTATTTTTCTTTTCTGTGAAACAATATCTTTTGAATCAAGTGGTTGCACTTTTTATAATGTGTTCTTTAGGAACAATAACCTGGTTAGGGACAATAGTAGCTCACATAAATGACTTGGTTACTGTCGCTACATCTATAAATGCGTTTGGCAATTGATTTGCCATCTGCTGCAAATGAATTATCATCCGCACTTTATTTTCACTCTATGAGGTGAGTGGATCTAGATGAGACATATGGGTCACTTTCCACTTAGGATCATGCCTAATCTCATGGAGTACTTTTTCGCTCTTTCAATGGAGGAGATTTATCTCATTAAAATAACAATTCAAAAACGTGCAGTAAATAAATCACCTGTCTCGGACTCAAAATATTTGATAACAGTTGGTGAATCAAAACCAACATAATTCACAAACGATATTGGGTTCCTATTTTAATGTGTTGTAGTAGTAGAATCGACACTTATACAACACAACTAAAGGTAAGTAAATAGAATATATCAGGCTGATGTCCCGGTATCAAATGTTGCGGGAAAATTGGTGATAAGCAGTAGGCCTAAGATTGACTAATGCTGCAGTAAGCAGAATTGAATGCCTCCATGTAGAAATAGGTAATTGACTGCGTAATAATAAAATTGTAGCAATTACTTATAGACTTTTGATAAGGGATTCTACTAATCCATTTTGAGTATGAACGTGTGGTACTAGATGCTCCATATCAATCCCAAATAACATACAATAGTCATAAAAACTTTTAGAAGTAAACTCACCAGCGTCATCAACTCGTATGATTTTAATTGGATAATCTGAAAACTGTGAACGTAACTTGATAATATGTGCAAGAAATCTAGTAAATGCAATGTTATGTGTAAGTGATAAAGAAACGTGAAATCATCATACAGATGATCAACCAAAACCAAAATAACAAAATGGACCACTTGGTGGGAGAATGACCTACAAATATTTCCTTGAATTCTTTGCAAGAATGATGGATATTCAAAACTAATATTACTAGGTGATGGTCTAACCACTAATTTACCTAGTGAACAGGTGTTCAACTATCCTTATTAGATAATAGTCATTAAATTCTTTTATGGATATCTATAAGAATTTTCAATAATCCTATGTATCATTATTAATTTAGAGAGACCAAATCAATCATGCCAAAGCGTAAAAGCTTTTAGATCACACACTACTACAAAATTGTTAAACAATGACAATTCTAAACGAACAAATATAATGGTTTAAAACTGTCATCTTAAGTAGTAACATTAAAAAGGGTCATTTTTATGACAGTTTATAAAAAGGAGTCATTTTTATGACAATTTATGAGCCGTCATCTTTTTCAATTTTATTGTAATGAACCGTCATTAAATATTTTTAATGAATTTCTTTATAAAACTGTCATTAAATGTTGAGTTTTTAATGACAGTTTTATTTTATAACCATCATCTTATTGTGAGTAATATGACTATTTTTAATGATGATTCTAGTAAAAACAGTTATTGTTTGTCGAGTGTAACGATAATTTTTATATTACAGCGGTCAATTATGATTATTGACAACCTATAATGACGGTTCTAATACAAACAATCAAAGTATATTCAACTTAATGATAGTTCTTACATAATAACAGTCATATTTTTGTTGTTGATTATAAAAATAAATAAATAAATAAATAAATTACAATTTAAGAACCATTTCTAGCCTTTGTTTCAATTGTAATTTCCTATTAAATTCACTTAAATGTCTCATGTACAAAAGATAGCTCTACAATAATCATTAACCTTCAACAGAATTTAAATTAGCTTCTACATTAAAGTTCTCATAACTCTACCATTTCAAGTCTAAAGTTTACTACCTCATAATCAAGTAATTAACAACATGCTTAGATGTTGTCTTGCAAAAATCTGTTTATTAATAAGGGGAAAAAAAAAACTGGTATGTACATAATAGAAAAAAGTATAGAATTGAAAAATAAAAAAGAGGAAACAACAATTGAAAATTCTAGATGTTGTTTTAGCTTACAAAACAACATCCAATCCAGGTACTATTTGTCTCTATTAGTTACATTTTCCTTCTAATTTTCTATCACTTTCTAGCATAACAAACACAACATTTTAATAATTCCTTCATTCTTCATTGCTCAAACTACTAATTAGAGAAGGCAAAGAAAGAAAATTGAAATGTAATAGAAATATACAACAATTTTATACAACTTATATCAAATCAGTGTAGTATCTTGCTTTTAATAATCCAAGTCCACTTCTCAGTCTACCATAGTTAGATCAAACTACATCAAAATATAACAAGAAATAGAAGGTCATTCTGTGATGTAGTGATTAAAGTTACGGCATTAATACCGTAATTAAACATAAATTATGTAAATGAAATATAAAATTTATAAATCAACATTAACTATAAAATAAAATATAAATTTTAGAAATTAAACATAAGACTTATAAATAGAAGATAAAATAAGTAATTTAATATAAACTGGTAAATTGATGTATTATTAGTAAATAAAACAAAAACTTGCAAATATAACATAAAACTCGTAAATCAAAATTAAGTACAAAATAAAACATAAATTTTAGAAATTAAACATAGGATTTGTAAATGGAAGATAAAACAAGTAAATTAACATGAAATTAGTAAATTGATGTATCACTAGTAAAAAAAATAAAAACTTACAAATATAATTTAAAACTAATAAATCAACCTTAAATGTAAAGTAAAATATAAATTTTGGAAATAAAACAAATGACTTGTAAATAGAAAGTAAAACAAGTAAATTACTATAAAGCTGGTAAATTGATGTATTACTGGTAAATAAAATAAAAATTTACAAATATAACATAAAACTAGTAAATCAACACTAAGCACAAAATAAAATATAAATTCTGGAAATGAAATATAAAACTTGTAAATGGAAGGTAAAACAAGTAAATTAATATAAAACTAATAAATTAATTTATTATTGACAAACAAAACAAAATCTTGCAAACATAACATAAAACTAGTATATCAACACTAACTGTAAAATAAACCATAAATTTTGAAAATAAAACATAAGATTTGTAAAAGAAGGTAAAAATAAGTAAATTACTATAAAATTGGTAAATTGATGTATTACTGGTAAATAAAATGAAAACTTACAAATATGACATAAAACAAGTAATTCAATATTAAGTGAAAAATAAAACATAAATTTTGTAGATTATGCCTAAAACTTATTAATAAAAGGTAAAATAAGTAAATTAATATAAGAGTTATTGCAAAAAAAAAAAAGGTCACAATTGTAAAATAAAAACTCATTATAATGTTTATTACCTTATATATTTATTGATTTTTCATTTAAATTGAATAATGCTAGTTTTTGCATTTATCTAATACATGTGATGTTTTATTAAGGATGAAATTTATTCTTAAAATCAGGTTTTGAAAAAAAAATTAATTTAATATCTTTCATAGTTGTTATAAGATGATGTTATTTTACATCTTTGTACACTTCCTCAACAACAATCCTAAAAGGGTCTTCAAGTACAAGTAAAAAATTTAAAACTACATGAAGTATGTATAAGACTCAAAATTAGATATGATATTATTGACATATAATATATGTGTCTAGTAATATAAGAATTTTTTTATTCTTTTTTTTTTTTTTTTTGCTTGATCCACATCAAGATAAATAATTGTGTTTAATTAACTTGTATAATAAATAGATATTATTATTGGAAATAAAAAAAATACAAATGTCCTTGAATAAATATAGAATTTATGGTTAGACCAATTCAATAAAATTTATTCTACTTTTTTCATTATAATTTTTTGTTTAATTAAAGATAATATTTTTGTAGATAAATAAAATATTTTTTTACTAAAATTCTGTAGAAACAATGTTAATTTTTTAAATAATTAATAATCTAGTATGAATTTACTGATTTTACTCTACATTTACTAGTTCTATATGTAATTTACAATATTTATGTCTATCACGGTATTGATACCGTAATTTTTATGTCAACATTATAGAATTTTCTAAAATGGAAATAGAAATATATGTTCCATAACTTTTAGCTCATTTCTGAAAGAAAGAAGAGGATCCAGTATAACATCTGATAGATACCATTATATGCTTTTAGATCAAATATTAAATAACAGCTGAAAGAAAAATGTCTGGGTTATAGAGTTTCAAAAACCTGAAGATAAATATACAAATGTGACGCATTCTATTTTGATTCCAGCAACTTTCTTGCAAAAACCTGCAAAACAACCACGTACTTAACTAAATCAACATTCTATTTTACATTTTACCCTTTCACTCAATTAGATTGGAAAGCATTTCAGAATTTAATAACTCAACGAAACTAGCCTTATCTCCTTCATTCTTTCTCCACTTGGCGATGTTAAAAAAAAAAGAATGGAAGAACAAAAACAAAAATGAAAATCAGCTTAAAGAGAATTATATTTTTCAATCTAAACGCTGCCATTTGTTCTTTTTTTTATTATTTATTTTATTTTATTTTTATCAAAACATTATTTTAATTTTTAATAAATAGTCTTGTTAGCAATGATTGTTCTTTACTAACGGTCATTAAAATTCTGGACATATAATGACCATTATGCTTAAAAATGGTCATTATTATTTTTCTTACTTTTATATGAATAGCCATCATTAACATTAATACTATGTTTTAACTACACATATAATGACCATTATTCTTAAAAAAGGTCATTATTATTTTTTATTTTTAATGACAGTTTTTATACAGAACCATTATTAAAATTAAGAGTATATTTTGCTTGATATTTAATAATCGTTCTATTATATAACAGTAATTATAAGTGTTACATATTGTGTTATATATTATGACCGTTCACATAATAATGGTCATTAAATATCTTACATAATAATGGTCATTAAATATCTTTAATGACAGTTGTTAAGAAGAACAATCATAACATATGGGCTATTGTTTTGCATTTTTGTAGTAGTGACATAACTTTTGTTCTCTAATTGCATAGTTTTCTATTGATTTTATTGTCGTATAATATAAGTCTGATAAGAGAACTGGAAACTTCTCTAATATAAGTTTTTTGGCCAGAGATATTACAAGTAATGAAGAGGTGTTCGACATTATTTTCATTTATTTATCTTAATGTGAAACCATTATGATGAATATATTTGAAGTCAAGTGGATTTCTTTTGTTCTTGGATGAATAGAAAGCATCATAGATACATAATTCTATACTATTCTCCAAGATGAATATAACTCTCGAGAACCTTCAATAAGGTGTACAGGACCTAATATCATATTCACATTAGTTTCAATCAATTTTAAATTTGAAATATATTTCTTATCTCGAAGGATAGTATGTGTAGTTGCACTATCAGCCAAACAAATATCCCCATCCAGTGATTCAAATTCAAAATCCATATCTTTTCAACAAATAAAATAAAAAGATAAACACTATTATTATTCCTTATTTTCTGTTGTGAGAAATCCAGTTTAATAGCAACCACAGAGCATAATTGTAAGGATAGTATTATATAAAATAGAGAGTGTAAGGGAATATAATACTTCCTATACTAGAGCTAAGTCTCGCTGATAACATGTTGTGGATCTAATTGGAAAGCATCCAAATTATACAAGAAAAGATTCACAAAAACAAAAGCTAAAGAGGCATAACGATATATAATAACCAATAAGATACAAATTTGAAAGCTCTAATTTCCATTCCATTTCTTTTTGAATTCGTAAATAGATTACAAAGGATTGGTTACTATTTATAGGAAGCAATTAACCAGCTTTGAGCAGTGGAAGCAATTTCAATTGGTATTACGCCTGGCAATTATCTTTGTTCAAATAACAACACACTCTTTGAATGTCAAGTTATTGTGTGTAACATACCTTATGAATTGATTAATGTGATGCACATACACATCACAAATCAGGTAGCTACTTTTATAATTTACTTCGTAAAGTCATTAATTTTTGAAAAAAAAAACACATTACTTTTATTAAAGGATAAATAGATATATTTCTCATAACAATGGAGAGATGTCATTATTTACTGGTTGAATGATTTCATCATTTATTTGCTCCGTGGGTTCAGACGAGTAACTTTCAATCTTTTTATTTTGTATGGCCTACCATATGAATATGGATTAAAAAATATAAAAAGAAAAAATATTTAATCATTTTCTACTATTGATAGTGTAATTAATATCTTATTTTCAATACAAATATGCGAACTAAATATTTTGAGAAATTTACTTTTCTAGCCGTTTTCGTAAAATCATTATCAAAACTAACACAGTAAGAAAATTTCTTATCACAATAGCCACTAATGAGCTTGGTTGGTTGCGGGTGATGGAACCACCATTGTCAAAGGAAGTCATTGTCACAGCAAAATAATGAAGAGAGCTAGGGGTGGTGTGGGTCATGTTAGCTTGTGCATTTAGATTTGCTTGATTTGTTTTAAGGATAATTTGGTCCAAAACAGGTATATGTGTGGATATTATAGTAAGACATTTTGTTTCATGATTTTGATAATCATTTTAAAAAATGGCTAGTTAGGTAAATTTTCTAAAATTTTTTAATAAGCTGCGGGTGATGGCTTCTGTCGCCCATATCAACTAGCTTCCACAGCCGGTGTTGGTTATGGACAGGGCGGACCTAGACAATTATTAAGGGGTTTGGTTAAAAAAATTTATTTAATTTAAATTTTTTTAAATGTTCACTTGAACATATTTTAAGTTTTATAAACTCAAATTTCATTATTTTCTTTTAAATTTTAAATAATAATTATAATAAATTATTTATTTTACATGACTGAAAATATCATTTTTCTAAGTAATTTTCATAAAATATTTAAAAAACTAAAATAATGTGGCTATAAGGATTTGAACCAAGACTCTAAAATTATCACATAACACTTTTACCACTAAACTACAAGTCTTTTATAATATAAAAAGTATGTCCAAATTATTTTTTAACTCATTTAGAAGAGGTTTGCAGTACATTTCAAAAGAAAAATTAATGGTCCAGAAAGGGTTGAAGCGCCTCAAGGGCCTTAATTAGGTTCGCCCATAGATATGGGAGATTGAGACCATCCACATTAGAATGCCGACGATGGAGTCCAACACCCATGTGAATGGAGCTCAATGCTTCGATTGGTATGCTTTGATTTCTTTCTCGAATACTTAACAACATAATTGAAATAATCTTCTCAGAGACATTTTGACAAAATCTAACATGTCGTATGTGACACAACATAATCTTGACAAAATTTAGGTTGAACGGTCAAAGGAAGCAAGCTTGCCATCGATGGAAGCCACCATTGTCTAAGGTAGTCACTGTCTAAGCTAGCAAAATAGTGAAAAAAGATAGGGGTGGTGTGGGCCACGTTAGCTTGTGGATTTAGATTTTTTTTATTTATTTTAAGGATAATTTGGTCCAAAATAAGTATATGTGTGGATATTATAGTAAGACGCTTTGTTTCATGGTTTTGATAATCATTTTAAAAATGGATAGATAGGTAAATTTTTAAAAAAATTTTAATAAGCAGTCAACAAGGTTTAACTTACTAAATCCTAAATTTTTTTATCCATTCAAATTATTTAAGAGCATCACTATTTGGACCATAAAATGTTAGATAAAATGGTGACGAAAATAACTATGCTCCAACTGTGTTTAATCACTTAATTTATAATTGAATTCCAGCTGAATGTAATTATTCGATTGTCGTCTTATCCATGAGGAATTGTAGAATATATCAGAGGTGATACAACTAGTTAATGCATGTATGATATGTGTAGTCGAATTTTATGTAACTACCAATTGCATGTTGATTGTTCAAAGTAAATGCACATGTGTTGTAACATTATTTGTTTGTTGTATGATTAGCATGGTACCTCAGAGATATTTTAAAATTTCTCCTTGTCAATCGTGGGACATCATTTCCTTCTTCATCCTATATAAAATCTCACATTTTTGCCTCCATCATCAAAGCAAAATCAATAAATTCATCTTATATAATTAAGAAGGAATTTAACCAGAAATATGAGCATCATTAGCAGTTCTAGAGAAATCATCAAACCTTTTTCTCCAACCCTAGATCACCAAAGAAACTATGACCCATCTTTAATAGATCAGTTAGCTCCTCATTCTTACTTCTCCATGATTCTCTTTAACTCGGAGTCCTAAAACACCATCAAAGCTACTTCCGAGTACTTAAATTCATAAGAATTGCTTAGACATGTATGCAGGCACTACAACAAATATGGCCTTTGGTAACATTATATTGTAGCATTTTTTTAAAGAGTGCTACCAAATACTAATTTATTGTAACATTTTCTAAAGTGATGCTACCTTTGTAGTATGAAAGCCATTACATTTTGTTTTTAATGACACTTGCTAATTAATAGTGACATTTTTGTTTATGCTACATATAATATTGAATTATATGGCATCTAGGAAATGCTACAAGATAAGATTAAATAAAATAGCATTTGAAAAATGTTAAGGAATAGTAATAAATATAATAATATTTTAAAATAGCATTGGTAACATTCTATTGGTAGCATTCTGATTGATAAAATACAATAGTATTTGAAAAATTGCTACAAAATAAATGGATTGAAGTATTAGACCATCAATACCTATTGGTGCTCTGAAAATATGCTAAATAGAATATTAATTACTAATTTAATATTCTAAAAATGTTAAAAGATAGTATTAAATATAGTATTGTGCTAGGCATCATAATATTTAAATCATAATTTGAGTCCCAACGGAAGTGGTACTCATCTATTTGATAATGAATAATTAATTTTACAAGTTTGAAATTTATCATCCAATAAATGTGTAATATATTAGTATTGGGTCTCAAGTTGGAACTTAAATATTGGGATCCCTAACATTATTATTAGATATAATAACATTAGTTTTTGTGAGTAGATATGAAAGTGTTTAAAAAATGTTATAAAATAGTGAAAATTGTAAAAATGAAAAATGAGCTGAAAACTAAGCTAAATATATACAAAACGGGAAGTTTTAGTAAAAGGCGGGTACCTTATAAAAAAAATTAAAACGCGCGTATTTTAATCACTTCCCGCAGTAACTTTCTAGAGAATTCCCCTCTAATGTCTCTTCTCCACTCTTATTCTCACTCGTTTCTCAACATAATTTCTTTCATTACTTTGTTTGCTCCAACTCTAATTCCAACTAAATCTAAAAAAAAAAAGATGAAAAATAGAAAAAGACGAACAACGGTTCCATGGGCGCTTCACATATGTTTGCTGATTTGAGAAAGATTACTTGGCCTTTCAGTGATTTAGAAGTGGTTTCATTGATTTGGTAAGGATTCTCGCTCGTGCAACTTCAATTTCACTATACCCATGGTCAAACCAAATACATATCCCCAATTTGGGTGCTCTTTCTTGCCTCCACTTGGGCAATTAATGACTAAATTATTTACTGTTATATATGGGTCTGATGTTCAACATTTAAATGGAAAAATCACGTTATCTTCTTAATTAGTTTTGGATTATTGATAGTTTTATATTTATTATTTTTTTATCTGTCAATCCCTAGCATTCTTGCAATATCTACAGTTAGCTGCATCAATCTAATTTTTTTTAACTTATATGTCGTTATTATAGATTGGTTGCATATGATTTCTTACTCTTTTGATGAAATTGGTCTTGGGTTTTGATATATTTTATAATTATCTGTATTAACAGAATTTTAATTGTAGAATCTCAAAGTTATTGTTTGCTTGGTGCAGTGTTAGCCTTTGATTGAGGAATTATTAGCTTCTTACTCAATAGACTTGCAGCAACGTGCATATCAACTCTGAAGCAGGTTTAGTGAAGAAATTTAAAGTTAAAGAATAAGGTGCAGCCAATACAATTTCCTGGTACTGTTTATTTTATTTATTATTTTTTAAAATTTGTTGAAGGGCAACATCTTTTAATAAGTATTAATCTGTTTGTATTATAACTTGTGTTCTTAAACTAATTCTTTTTTTTTTCGGTTTTATGTTTGTTTGGGTAGTGACAGATAGAATATATAAGACTTTAATCATTGACGGTTTTATTCTACATTGTATCTAGGTAGTTATAAATAATATCAATTTTAACTGATGAAATGAATCATAAACTAAAAAAAAGAATAAGCATAGATCATTTAAATTTTAATTTTTTTCATAGTTCATGATAACTGTTGTTCAGAGGTGAAGTAGTGACTTTAGATATGTTTTCACATAGATCAATATATGAAGTATATAAATTAAAATGAATCATAATTTTCAAGTGGTTAGATGATATATATTTGTGGAACCAGGAATAGTGGACTTATGATGATGAATAAAGATTGGATCCATCTGAACAGGTAATAAAACATGATATTTAAGCAAGATAATAAAACTATATAAAAAATATAAATTGTTACTAATAAGTAATTAATATTGTGATTTGGTAGAGCTACTAATGAGTATATGCAAGCTGCTTCAAATTTTGTGAACTTGGCCAAAAGCAATGCAGGGAATGTAGATAAGATTTTATGTCCCTGTAAAGATTGTCGAAATTTAAGTCATCATCTTGCGGAGACTGTTTATGAGCACTTGATCTTTAAAGGAATGGATCTTACACAACTTGGTTCCATCATGCGGAACAACTAAGTATAGATGAAAATCCCAAAGAAGTGAAAATGTCGGACATATATAAATTATATGCAAATGCAATTACGGAAAATGAAGATTATATAACACCCTCCACTAGGAAAAGATGAAGATTTCACTCAAAAATTAGAAGATGCAGAAACTCCGCTGTATCCAAGTTGTACAAGATACACAAAATTATTAGCCATTGTAGCTTTGTACAAACATAAAGCTGTAAATAAATGGTCTGACAAGAGTTTTGATGGTTTGTTAGAACTGTTGCATGATATGCTACCTGTGAATAATGTGCTTCTTAGATCAGTTTACTTAGTGAGAAAATTATTGAAGACATTTGATTTAGCGTATGAGAAGATACATGCCTGTGTAAATGATTGTTGTCTGTTTAGAAAAGGAAAAGAGAATATGAATAGTTGCCCAACTTGTGGGTCTTCAAGATGGAAGGTAGATAAACGTACAAGAAAAATTAAAAAAGGTGTACCTGCAAAAGTTTTAAGATACTTTCCTATTATACCGAGGTTTAGGAGGATGTTTAGATCCCAAAAAATGGCTGAAGATTTAATATGGCACTCTACCCACAAAAGTGAAGATGGTAAAATGCGACATCCTGTAGATTCTTTGGCATGGGACTTAGTTAATGATAAATGGCCTGGTTTTTCATCAGACCCACGAAATCTTAGACTTGGTCTTGCTACTGATGGCTTTAATCCGTTTTCCAATTTAAGCACTACATATAGTTGTTGGCCTGTGATGCTTGTTACGTACAACCTACCGCCTTGGTTATGCATGAAGAAGGAAAATATTATGTTGACTTTGTTAATTCCAGGGCCTAAACAGTCTGGAAATGACATTGATGTGTATCTACAGCCACTCATCGAAGATCTACATGAGCTATGGAATAATGGAGTGCCTATTTTTGATACATTGACAAAATCAATTTTCAATTTGAGGGCAATCTTAATGTGGACAATAAATGACTTTCCAGCCTATGAAAACCTTGCCGGATGTAAAACAAAGGGTAAACTAGCATGTCCAATTTGTGGCAACAAAACACACTCAGTTTGGTTGAAGTTTTGTAAGAAGTTTGTGTACATGGTTCACAGACGATTTTTGCCACATTCTCATATATTCCGGGGTAAAAAAAATTGGTTTGATGGATCAGTGGAAGAAGATCCAAGTTCTAGAATCATTACCGGCACCAAAATTTTACAAGAACTTGAAGGAATTGAAAATCATTGGGGAAAAGGGAACAAGAAAAGAAAGAAGTCTAGTGAATATCAAAGGTGGAAAAAAAGCTCAATTTTTTTTTTTATTTGCCATATTGGAAGGTATGTGTGTGAGGTAAACTACTTGTTTATTAATTTATCGCAATTGATTGTAATTATTTACATTACTCTGATGTTACTGTGATGAATAATTTAAGTGAAATTAATTTTTTAAATTCAGTTTTTTGAGAAATCTATACTTAATTTCTTTTTTTTAATATTATGAAAATACTTCCTTTTTCTTATGCTTTAAGCAATCTCTTTGATTAGTTTGCAATTATAATTAAATTTAAATTGTTATTTTCATATTCCAACTTGAAATAAATTTTTCTAATTTTTCAATTATATTTCAGGATTTATTAATGCATCACAACTTGGATGTAATGCACATAGAAAAGAATATTTGTGAGAGCATTCTTTGCACTCTACTGGACATTAGTGGTAAAATAAAAGATGGACTCAATGCTCGCAAAGACTTGGAAGATTGGGACATTAGACATGACTTGCATCCATATGTTGAGGGGATGAGAACATACCTTCCTGCAGCTCCACATTCGTTATCAAGGATTGAGAAAAAAATATTTTGTGAGAGGTTATTCAATATGAAGCTACCTGATGGGTATAGCTCAAATATTGGGAATTGTGTGTCAATTGAAGAATGTAAGATTAGAAATCTTAAATCACATAATTACCATATCTTAATGCAACAATTGTTGCCAGTTGCAATAAGAGGTTTGTTAGCTAAGGGACCAAAAAATGCAATGTTTCGGATGTGTGCATTTTTCAATAAGATATGTCAATGAGTTGTTGATAGAGAAAATATATTGGCCCTTCAAGGTTAAGTTTTTGAAACAGTATGCATGTTTGAAAGATTGTTTCCTCTTGCATTCTTTGATATCATGGTACACTTGTCGATTCATTTAGGACGAGAAGTACGATTATGTGGACCTGTTCACTATCATTGGATGTATCCATTTGAAAGGTAAAAATAGATTTACATACCTTAGTTTTAATTATATTTTGTTTAGAACAATTAATTTATTGCTTTTAAATGTAAATGCAGGCAGATGAAGGAATATAAAAGATATGTTAAAAATCGCGCAAGACCTGAAGGTTGTATCGCATAATGCTATCTTGCAGAAGAATGTGTAGCATTTTGTAATGGTTATATCCAGCAACTAACGAAGCAAATACTAAAGAGCTTCGTAATGATGATTTCTCCAATGGTGTAATTCTTGAAGGCCGTCCAATTTCAAGAGGCACATCGATTGCTTTAAGTTGTGATAAGTTAGAAAGTGCACATTGTTATGTGTTATTCAATACAGCAGTTGTCGAACCATACTTGGAGTAAGACTTTGATTAAGAATTTTAATATTACTATTTTAGCTATTATTTTGCTTGAGTTACTAACTTGTTTTACTTTTAAATTAGGATGCATCTGGAGGAGTTAAAGCAATCAAATAAAAGTCTTACAAAAAATTTTAATCTACTTTGGAAGAGAAATGTAGAGACATTTTCAACATGGTTAAAGCAAAAGGTATTATTGCATTTGATTTTAATTATTTAATTATTTAATAATAGCATTATTAAATATTAATAACTTCTTTCTACCAACTCTATTGAATTTTAAATATAAATAACTTATTTCTTACAACTGTACAGATTGAATTCCATGCTTGTACAAATAAGACTTTGATACATTAAAGTGGCTTGCATATGGTCCCAGAATTAATGTAAAAAGTTATTCTGGATATATTATTAATGGCCAAAGATTCCATACAAGAGAAATTGAAAAGGCAACACAAGATAGTGGGGTTTCAATAGAAGCTACAACTGTATGCAGAGCAAGTGCGAAAGATACTGCACAAGTTGTTGACGTAGTTGCATATTATGGGGTTATAACAAACATAATTTTGTTAGATTACCACCACTTTTAGATTCCATTATTCAAGTGTGATTGGGCGAACAAGGGACATGGTGTTAAAGTTGATGATGGTTTTACGCTTGTTAATCTACATCAAGGGCAAAGTCAGTATGAGAAAGAACCTTTTATCCTCGCATCACAAGCAAAACAAGTATTTTACTCTAGAGATAGTAATTCTTCTAATTGGTATGTTCTACTAAAGGCACCGCCAAGAGGTTACTACGAGTTGGAGATGTATGATGAGAAAGAGGATACAACTGGCATGCTTGAAAATGTGCTTGATAAGAACATTGAGGATGATAACGAAGGAGCTAGTTATAGGAGGGCTGATTGTGAGGACATTTTGGTTTGATTTATGTAATTACTTTTTGTTTTGATGTGGTTAATTTATATAAGAACTATTACTTTTTGGTTTGGTATGATTTATATGTATGTCATTTTTTTTCTTTTTATATATTTTCAACTGTAATAATGCTGTTTGTTGATAAGATTTCCTTCTCTTAAGTTTATCTTATTTTATTTTTTTAAAGAGATTTGATTATAGATTTTTTTATATTAATTATTTTTTTGTCCAATTAACAGGTCATTTTGAAGATTTATTATTTACAATGAATGAGATGCATGAGGAAGGTTTGCATACACCTGCCTTGAAATAAAAAAATAAAAGGGGTCCTACCAAATTGAAGAACATTGCTGTGGATAGTGATAAAGTAGAGGTCATATTTAATAGCAAAGGTCAACCTATTGGTGAGGGATCTGTCTCATTATCATCTTTTTTAGGACCTCTTATACGAGAGCATGTACCGTATACAATTTCAGATTGCAGGAAGCTTCCTTTTAATTTGAAAGAAGTTTTATGGGAATGTATTAAGGTATGTAGATATATTGTAATTTATTTACATATCATTTGGATGAAAATAAGTAATTGAATGGAAATTAAAATTATTTAATATTTTTATATAAATATACATTGCAGAAAAGGTACAAATTGGATGAACAATGGCAAAGAACTTATGTGTTCCAGGAGATGGCTGGGCTTTGGAGGGCTTCAAAATCAAGGCTAGTTCAGAAGATATTGAAGGCAAAAAATGAACAAGAGAGAATGAAGCTAAGACCTGATAACATCTCATCAATAAGCGAGTGGAAAAGTTTTGTGAAAGAAAAAACAAATGAAAAATTTAAGAACTATATTAAAATATGTAATTATGGCTATAACTATGTAATTGAACAAAGTTTATTAAACCGTGCAGGAAGGAAGTGAAGGATTTAAAAAGATTAGGAAGAAACAAATCCCACAAACAACAAGTCGTAGAGGACTTGTTAGAATGACAGAAGATATAATAAAAGAAATATTTTTTATAATAAAATTTTAGCTGAGCAATCATTTCTAAACTATTTTCTATTATAGAAAAAAAGTTGTGGAAAAACTGAAGTGCCTAGAGTTGATTTATGGATACGAGCACATACAAAAAAGAACGGTCAACCCGTGAACACTCAAGCCAAAGAGACTATTGTAAGAATATCTATTTATTCAATTTTTATGCTTGTTTTTATCATCTTTTCTTTATGACTATTACTTTTAAATAAATTTGTAGGATAAACTAAAAGAAACTCAGCAAGATCCATCACAACATTCTTCAAATAATTTAAGAGATGATGCTCTCTCACAAGTACTTGGGCCTGACAATTCTCATTTAAGAGCTATTGGCAAAGGAGTCACCATTTCAAAGTTGGCCATACTATCACAAAAGGATAGCATAGTAGCTAAGTTGACACGAACATGATGAAATTAAAAAAGAAAATGCTCAAATGAAACAAGAACAAGATGAAATGAAAAAAGAATTATTTGATATGCGAAGTTTAGTTGAAGAGTTACAAAAAAGGTAGGCATGTACCACGTTTTACTCGCTTTTACGTAATTGCTACAATATTCAGTTACTGATTTTTATTTTTCATTTCAGAGTCATTTTCATGAAATCGAAGCATGTGGGGATCCTTTGAAAGCACCTTTGGCTTCTCCAATGGTAAGAATACTATTTACATTTTAAATTTAGTAAAAACATGAAAAATAAAATATTGAAGGCTTATTACTAATGATTTTTTTTCTTAATTAAATTGGCCTTGCGTTGCTGTTAAAGAGTGTGAAGACAGTCCCAAACATTACTAAGTGTAAAATGCTTGATTTGGAGGGGTCTGATACAGTTGTGGCTGAAGGGTGTTGGTCATCAAGTGATCCAAATGCACTTGTTCATCACATTCCTCTTGGTTCTAATGCTGTAAGAGTTTGGGTGGATATAGCTAGGCAGCCACTAAAGTTTCTATGTAAAGTAACACCTTATATGACTACAATTGAAGAATCTATTGGGAGTACAATTGCATGGCCAGTTGATAAAGTGATCATGTTTTCTGCCAACTAACTTTTCTAGTTCATCTATTTCGGTAATTCTTTTACTTCCTTTTCATTTTTACAATGACCTTATATTTTTTAAGTTCACTTGCAAATATGATCTAGTTTTGCACTATGAGAAAGCAATTTTGCATTTTGCTACTTTAAGAAGCTTTTGATTCTTTTATTTTTTTGTTATGCAAAGTTGTCCTTTTTGGGTTATCTTTTTGGTTTAATTTTTCTTCGAGCAGTTTTTGAGAAAAAGTTGTCTTATTCATTTCTACTGGGAGCCATATGCCAAGGTTTCACCATTGCCACATGTTTTTGAAATGTTAATCTTGGTGGGTTGTGATTTGGCTTATTGCTTATCATTATGTTGTTGCTTTTTTTCCTGATAAATGAAAGATAAAATCTTTTCCTCTTATGAAAATCTTTTCCTCTTATGATACAAATATTCATATTCATTTCTTTGAATTTTCAACATTGTTATTTTTATTTATACTTATTAATGAGTCATTATTTTATTTGTCATTTTTAAAGCATCATTATTAATTTTTTTCATTATCATAATGTAACTATGTTTTTGTTTTAAATTCATGATGCAGGTTGCAAAGATTTTGTATATTTTGTAAAGAGTAGAAGGCAAGTTCTGGATGTAATGGGTAACTTAAAGGGTAAAAAATGCAAGTATGACATAATCATACTTAATTTTTTGTGTAAGTCTCTTTGTGCACTTTGAGGCATATGATTATGTGATTTTGGATGCTTATATATTGCTATAGTGATGAAATATATGGTATCTAAATTTTTTTTCATGAAAGGAATAATATATTACACATCAAATGGTTTAGCATTTGATACTTAAAATTATATTTGCTGAATAAACATTTCGATACAAATTTATCAACTAAATTGATAATATTAAACAACAATAAGAAAAAAAAATACTATTTTATTTACCAACATTCATAACTTTTTATAAATGCTACTATAAAAAGATTTAAAATTTTCCATAGCAGTTACTAACAGCTGCATTACTATATATAGTTTTTTAATTTTGTACTGATTGTAACATTACCAAAATGCTATAACTATTGGTAAAATTGCATTATCAAAGTGCTATGAAAGGCAGGTGGTAGCATTATTAAATGGTTCAATAGCATTTTTTTAATGTTATCTATGTAATTTAGTAGCATTGCATAAATGTTACACATTGTACAATGATAGCATTTGCACGAAGCTGTAAATTAGCTTTGGTAACCACTTTTAAATGCTATATATACGAATTGTTAGCATTCAA